>MU185872.1:0-34840 GCA_016904865.1 Pissodes strobi | reverse complement strand
AAGACCCAAGCAGCAACGTTTACTAAGAGGGCCAATACAGCGGGCCCTGACATCATTATGGCAGGATCGACCATTCCTTCATCCTCGTCAATCGGGCTGCTGGGTGTCTCGGTCAACAGCAATATGTCATGGCATGACCATGTTGCTAACATCGCAAAATCAGCCTCCCAGAAGCTTGGTGCGCTATTTCGCAACAAAAAACTCTATACACCGCAGCAGTTGCTCTTGCTGTACAAAGCGCAAATAAGACCGTGCTTAGAATATTGCTCACATATCTGGGGTGCCGCACCAAAGCATACCCTAAAGCTGCTGGATTCCATTCAGAAGAGGGCTGTGCGTCTCGTCGGCGATCCGGAGTTGACCCGGAATCTGGATAGTCTGGAACATCGCAGACATGTGGCCGAGATGTCTCTGTTTTACAGATACTTTCACGGCAGATGTTTCCAGGATTTGGCCCGCATAATCCCGCCCCTGGCAACTCCTGTCAGACAGTCCGGAAAGACGGCAGGAGCGCACTAGAAACACCTAGAACATCGCTTTACCAGAACTTCTTTGTCTGGCGCACTGCATCACTGTGGAACTCACTTCCAGGGCATCTGTTTCCCACTAATTACAACCTACAAATATTCAAGAACCGTGTCAAGCAACATCTTCGTACACACACCGCTTGTCGAGCGCCATAGGATCTACCTTTAAAAAAAAACTGAACAATTTGGAGAAAAATGGATCGGGCGGGGAATAATTCAGTCTAATCTTTTGCTCGTTCCAAAAACACGTTTTAAAATGAGAAAACGTTGCAGAATATGCCAGCAAGTTAATAGCCGACATTTTGAACACTTACGTAAAAGGTTTGTTGTTTAATACTTTTAAATTTATTTTTCCATTTTGTGATTATTTACTAACCCATTTTGAAGCATTTGGAAGCGAGTAACTTACTATTTACTAAGTTATTCAGACAAAACAAAGATGTCTGTAAGGATCCAAATTTCAAAATGATTAAGAAAAGCCTGCACAAGCCTTTATTTGAGATCAAATAACTCAAAAATTGTTGGTTTAGCATAGTCGAACACTTATGACAGGTAATGTTACATACACAAGTATTGTCACTGTCAACTTAACAGCAAATACGCCATAAATACGCTTGATGCATATTCAAATAATTCAATATCCTGAAGCGTAAGGAGTAATTATGAAATTATTAATATTTCCAAATGAATGGTATGGATTAGAAATATTTAGATTAACAATGTACCTGGAAAAATTCAAATGTTTGCTTCAAGATACTCTTCTGGATAAAAAAAAAACAACAAGGCAAAAAGAGAGCAAGTTCGCAGCAGCAGCAGCAGCAGCAGCAGCAGCAGCAGCAGCAGCAGCAGCAGCAGCAGCAGCAGCAATCAAAGAATTGATGAGTTTACCAAAACCCTTCCTAAATATTTTTCTCTCTCACAGTATTCCACAGTTGACGAAATGTTAAGAAGTTTTAGAGATTATGGTCCTTCGAAACTCAATAAACATAACATAAAAGTATATTCATTAGTAGATGCGAAGATGTTTTCCACTGTCAAAAAGAAAATATATACTACTTAACAACAGCGAACTGGTACATATAAACTAAACACATCCAAAGTTGCTCTGGTGTAAAGGTGTGAACCAATATGGGAATCAAGACGTATTATTACCATGGACAATTTCTTTACAAATACTCACATAGCACACGTCCTGACGAACATCGGTAGATAGTTTTGAGTACTCTAATAAGAAATAAATCGCAAATTTCAGAAGACATGAAGATAAAGAGGCCTAAAAAATCTTCGATGTTTGTTTTTCGACAAAAAGTAATTATTTTACCTCATATATTCCAATATGAAATGAACATGTGTTTATTCTTTCTCATATGCATTGAGACGATACTATAAATAAAAACGCAGATAAATCAGCAATGACCATTGACTATAGTGAAACAAAAGGTGGTGTGATACACGGTGGACAAGCTCTGTGCAGCCTGTGCACGACCGACCGACGCTGGCCAATGATAATTTTCTAGGATACAATAAATGTGGCCGGTCTTAACTCTTATGCCATACACAAAATTAATAAACAACAAGAAAAGCTTCCTAAAGATTATTTCTAGAAAATTTTCGCTACCAGTTGGTCGAAACACATATAAGAAGCCGCCTGATTCATCTCCATAAGAGTACACTTCTTCAGAACATAAGATTCTGGTTGTTAGGAATGACTTAATTCTTCAAATTTTTATATGCTCCTTGAATCACTAGTCAGTTAAAAAGAATAATTTTCAATCTTTCTGACAACGGCCCCCACCCATTTTTCTCTCTTTTGTAGCAGGATCATAGTGTGAGCCATTACAATAGCCTTATAGAGTATAAACTAAGCACATGTAAATGATTTGGATAGTCCTATCACTCCTATCAGTTCTGTTATGCTATGATTATTAAAATCTCGAAGTCAATTGGTTGGTGTGTCAAGGTGTTGTAGTCAATCTTCTCTGACTGATAGTTAAATATCGATTTCTTTTTGAGTGGTTACTGTTTTTCTTCTTACCGTTTTCGAGGAGATTCTCAAATTTATTCTTGAATTAAGTAGACTCATCACATTTTGACTAACTCTGAATTGAGCGGCGAAATCAACCCCCGGCAAACTAGGTAGCTGAAATTACTTTCATCTCTTACTTGCTTTGCTCCTTTTTCAGAGTTCCATATTTACGAATATAGAGACGTGTCCATTTCATGGTGTTTCACAACAAATCCGTTGTATTTCTTGTAATTCATAACACAGGACTCATTGAACACCTGTTAGTTTTACTGGAAATCAGCTAAAGAGCATTTCTGCATTTCTGAAATATTTTGTAAGGTTTACCTTAGAAGTTTTTGATTCCAGAGGGCTCCGTGGTTAAAATGCATTCACTGGCAAAATTCTTGATTTCTTGGCTTTAATAAAGATATCATTAAGATTGAATACAAAAAACACTCTATACTGCAGGGTAGTAAAGTCATCGGAGTAGTTTTTGGGATCTGTCATAATATGTCATATGAAAAAAAAATCGTCCATAATGCTGTTTTTATAGGCTTTTATTTACTTTCACCTGTGGGTCTGTCTGTCTGTAATCAAATCTTGCAAGCTGAATTAGAACTACTTCTAAATGTCCGATCTACTTGAAATTTGGTACACGTTTATAGTTCCGATGACAATACAATATTATAATGTTGATAAGTTTACACCTCCCCCCCTTTCCGGGGTATTTAAAGTATGTCCGATATCGTTTAAAATTGGTATATGGGGATTTTGGGGACAAGGAATATGAATTTTCTATCAGATTTTGAAAATTAAAAATGGCGGATTTAACATGGCGGATATTGGGTTAAACGTTGCAAGTCAATTTTAGCTGACTTCTAAATATCCAATTGGCTTCAAATTTGGTATGCGTTTGTAGTTCAAATGAAAATATAAAACTGTGGTCTTGCTTACACTCCCCTCTCCCTTTCAAGTGTAGGGTAGGGGGGCACTACTTAAAGTATGTCCGATTTTGTTTAAAATTGGTATATGGGGGTTTTGGGGGACAAGGAATTTGAATTTTTTATCAGATTTTGAAAATTTAAAATGGCGGATTCAACATAGCCGATTTTGGGTTAAATGTTGCAAGTCAATTTTAGCTAACTTCTACATATCGAATTAGCTTCAAATTTGGGATGCGTTTGTAGTTCAAATGAAAATATAAAACTATGGTGTTGCCATTGTTTACTCGTATGAATACAGTGGTGTTGCTTACACTTCCCACCTCCCTTTAAAGGTTAGTGGTGAAGGCACTACTTAAAGAATGTCCGATTTGGTTTAAAATTGGTATTAGGGGGTTTTTAGGGACAAGGAATATAATTCTTTTAACAGATATTGAAAATTCAAAACGGCTGGTTCAAAATGGCTTTTATTATATACTACGAATCTAAGTTTTATAAATAAAAATATAATATTTATTAAATTTATGATTTTGCGATACCATAATACCTACTAAAAAGTAAAATGTAATTAAAAGTAAAAAATAAATTTTTAAAAACAAGCTTTTATTTAAATGCAATAAAAAGAAGAAAATAAATTTTTAAGTAAATCAAACCCATTATTTTGATACATTATACATTTTTATATGATGTAAAAGCTTGTCGCCAGAAATTTAAACAGGAAAATCTCGCGACAAGCTTTTATATCATATAAAAATGTTTAATGTAACAAAATAATGGGTTTGATTTACTTCAAAATTTATTTTCTTCTTTTTAGTGCATTTAAATAAATACTTGTTTTTAAAAATTTATTTTTTACTCTTATTTATTTCATGTCAAAACGGTTCAACACCGGTTGAAAATACATTTTGCTAAACGGTGACGTTATATTGGAAGCGTGATGAATTGTTTTTAAAAACAAAGCGGATTTGTGTTTGGCACGGAAATGTTTTCATTACTTTCTGAAGTTCTCTGTTACACCCATTTTGCAAAATTTTAGTAAGATTATTTACAGTTATTTCATTTCTTTGTTTCCATCTCCAATATTTGTTTTTATCGTTTCTATTCTGTTCTGAATCACTGAAATTGAAATATACGATCTTTTGTTATTTATTGATTATACAACACCTGTTTAGTTAGAGAACGGTAAGTTTAATGTCTTATTTAAAATTTTCAAGCATGTTTTTCTTTGTTAACGCAAAGACCAATCAGTGATTAAATACGATGTTCTAGTAGACATAATTGGTAAATTTGAATTCCAGATGTAAAATTCAAAAGCCAGTACGTAGACGCGGGCAGAAGCTAGCTAAAAAATTCAACAGCAGAAACTGATGATCTGGCTCGAAATATAAAGCAAGCAGATGTTTGAGCTTGGATTTCTTCGAAAAATCAAACTGCCAGAGTTCAACAGGCAATATTATTCTTTTTATCCCTTCACAAAAAAATGTAATAAGGAATTTGCTGACAAAAGAAAATAAATAAAAATAGCTGACGAAATGAATAGGCGCGGTTTATTTGTGGATCATAGCATAGAAAATAGGGAGAAGTTTAGGCAGAAGTTTGCCATTCTTCATATACATGGTATGCAGACTAAAAAAGCAGACAGAGAAAGGTACTCACACCGCCATATTTTGATAAATTTTTTGATGTTCTTGGGGATAAATACAAGACTGAACCAATTCTAGTGTTGTATTCAATACAAGCGGTAAGGATAATACAATCAGGCTTAATCCACTATGAAAAACATGGTTCAAGTGCAAAGGAAATAAGTGAACCACTACCCAGTTCTTCATAATATGACCGTGACGACCAAGAGAAGAGATTGAATGGCAATATAAGTGCGGAAGCTTTGGAAACAAACAACATCTCAAGGAAATAAAGAACTAAAAGAAGATGGGGAAAGCCGACACGAGCAGGTTACGAAGTTTTTCAATTCTATGTTTTTAGACAGTATTGGTTATTGCTTTGTTAGTAATATTTCACGTAATGGATCCTAATAAGGGTTTCATTCTATTTTGTAGTAAAAAATAAGATGTATTATTTTATTTCGTTATTTGTTTAACACTCATGTTTTTTAGTTTGTATATTTTTAATAAAGTTGCTTATGTGTACATACTTACCTGTACTCAATAAATAGATCTATATTATTCAAGTTTATATAAGTAGCATAATAGTATATTTATCTTTATTACATATATATTCCCAAATTGTGAACAGAAATTATCTGATGCGCGTTTATACTCAAGGTATACTATAAATACTTTAGCAATAAAAAAAAACTATAGAGGTAAACTATGGAAAAGCAATATCACTGACGGGAGCAAACTCTTTCACTATAATTTACATTGGTTACAGTTTAGAGTCCGTAAAACTATTAAACTGGCAATAAACATCTATTTCAAAAATAGATGAATTTAAGTATTGCCTATTTATATCTATCATACATAAAAAAAATAAATGATAATTTAGAAACGGAGTAAAAATATTAAAAATTAAAGTTACCCCAGGTATGGGGCATTCTTCAAATGGGAATTATTTAGCTGAGAATTACAAAAGACCTAAAATAGACCAAAGGTTGCAAATCTAAAAAAACTGAACAGAAACATATGTCATTATTTTATGTTTTACTTGACAGTACATTACAATTTACTCAAATGTTGTATCTTACTCTAGCATCATGTATAGGCCAGGAAATTCAACTGCAATATTGGTAAAAATTGTATTGTTAGTGTAAATAATATAAAGATGATGATTAACATCCTTATCTATATAACAAACACACGTGAAATTTAAAATCAATAATAATTTATACTACTCTAATTAAATCGTGATAAATTACAAAACCGTTCATGGCAAAATTACTTACCAGCATATCCACACCTGTTTCTAAATCCCTCTGTAAAAACTTGATAGTCCTCCATGGTATGGCCACAAGAATATATGGATATGTAATATAAATATCTAGCAGAAACAGGAGTTTATCTAGAACCACTGTTGAAACATTCTGTACTGTGGATACAATTTTTTTGACATGCTTATTGATGTTTATCTTTTCCCTAGCCACCATCAAAGGGTCATTAATAGTTGGGGGTTTCCTTGACACACCACTTCCGTGGTATTGTTGGTGAAAATGAGGGTAATCAATTATCTCCCTCAACTTTAAGAAAGTATCTTTTGACATCATGGATAATTGATAAAAATCGTAATCTAAGTATCACTTCTTCTGTGCATCTATCGACTTTTTGGTTGACTGGATAGAAGATAAATGAAAGGTTTCTGAGCGAAAAGTAATCGAACACAAGTGACATTAACTGAGGATTATACTTAGTGTAGTTAAAGCGGCTTTTTCCTAAGAGAAATATGAACAGCAGTATTTTCCTTGCACAAATTATTGCGAAAGAAGCTTTAAGTACCCTAACTTCAAAAATCGGCCATGAGATCCGTAAAAAAAGATACTTTTTTGAGGATAAGTTGTGAATGAAGTAACGGATAACGCTTTAGAAACATGTATTTTCTTATGATCGTATCTAATGAAGTTTCGTTTAGTATATCTCCTGGCTGAACACGGTTAATACAAAGAACGGCCTAAGTTACCCTAAGTACATTCATTATGAGGTCATGTACGTTTATTTGTCCTTATAAGATAAAATAAAACAAATAAAATATTTCAACAGATAAGTAGTTATTAACAGTTGCCAAGTCTTTGGTGACTCTACTATTTTCATTGTTTTAAATTCCCTCCTCTATGTGGTTATAATTTCTTTGGTCATATAGTTTTTTTTTATTGCGACGGATGCTTAAGCGACTTCTCTCCAGACATGATTCAATTGTTTAATAACTTTTTGATTATTTCATATTTCTCTTAAACCGTCTTAACTGTTTGCTTATATGTATTAGTTTTTTCTATCAAAGTGTTGTGATACGCTAAGACAAAACTTTCTTAGATTTTTATGGTGGATTTTGAAGATATATTTAAATGAGTTAGTGTTACTGCACATGCTTTTATTGCTTCGATTGAATTGCTTAATCTTCGATCGATGAGCATAAGATATCTTTTATTTATAGTAATTTGCGTTCAGTCCACACTTTAGCAGCTCCAAATATACGCACTTTCTTCTCGCCATATTAAATTAGTATCCATTACTACGCTTAAAGGATAATTTGAAATGGTTCGAATGCTCTACAGCTCTAACTTCGAATTTAATGTAAATTTCCCCAATTACCCACAGCCGTAAAAAGATTAGCAGGGTATTTTAGTGCAATATAAAAGAGTATCTCCATGCGATACGAAGCATCTAAAATTGCATAAAGCCTCTTATAGCAGCGTAAATTTAATGATGCCATTTTCATAAAATATCCGTTATTATAATTTAATGTATTCGACAGCTTTAATGGCCAATAAGGTTCTATTTACATTTAGTAGCAATTTGGCATAATATTTTACTGCATGCTTATTTTGTTTCTAATTCGTTTTATGCGTATTAAATTGTAATAAAATGATTAATGTTAGTTACTAAAATACCGCCTAGATATACAGGATGTGCCACAACGAGCTTGCATTAAAATGTTACGCAATATTTGGAAGTTTTAGTACTAAATTCGTTTTTTCTTAATAGTTATACAGGGTGAAACAAATTCGGTTCTTACCATTAAGATCTCGGAAACCATAAGAGATGCAAACTGTGTTAAATGGGGGCAAAGTTGCGCAATTTAGGGGTCATTAATAAGTCGTTGAGAAATTTAGAAAATTCCGTCTACTTCTGGAGATATCCGTAAAAAAACGAAAAGCAGCTATTTTATTTATATTTTTCCTGACTGTATTTAAAGAGATAACATAAGATAAATTTATGATTATTATTTCCACTTTTTCTCCTTTATAAAATGGCAGTATCAAATTGTAAATATGATATTTCGTGTCCGGGCCCCCATCATCAACTTAATTTTTTTAAATACGGACCTGGATTTTATTATTTATTTTTTTAGAAGCCTTTGGTCTCCCAAAACCAATTATGTATCACACTTGTCCAATAGCGATAACAAATATTCACATAAGTGAATTCGGGTTAGAAAAGATCGCCCCATCTCTGTCTAACAAATTATTTCTTACGGAATAAGATTTGTTGATGTATTGATAAATGTGATACATCGTTAAAAATTAAATATAAAATTCAGGTCCGTATTTAAAAAAATTAAGTTGATGATAGGGCCCCGGACACGAAACGTCAGATTTAATTTAATGGCCTGGGGCTCGAGCCGTAATTCTTATACCCCTGTCTTAATAGCTGCAATTAAATGCCCCGAAGTTAACGAGATAGAAAATAGGAAAACGAGGTTCAGGAAAAATAATTCCGGTAATTTTATTATATATATTCAACAAATAATATAAAGAAAAAAGTACAGATATGGAATTTTTCCTGCTTCTGCAAGAAGTACTGAACAGAACATGTTCTTGTTTAAAACATATTCAGATTCTAAAAGATAAGGTAAAAAAGGCAGTCTAGATTCCTGGTTATTTCAAAGATCAATGGATTCTTGTAACTCCCGGGAGCAACTTGTTTTTCGAGGAATATTACCGGTTTTAATAATGAAAAATAATGCAAAGTAAATTCATAAGATAGATAGGTCAAGGCAAATTTATTAGGCCAGAACCGAAAGACAAACTATGGCATACAGAAAATTATTTTTTTTCTATAATAAGCGTAACCAAAATATTATTGGTACTAAATAATTTAGTCTGAAATAATATGAAATCAAAGAAATAAATAAAATAAAATATGTCAACTTTATGTTTTTATTTTAGTAAAAAAAGTTTTAAGTTGGTAATGTATTTCATTTTAAAAAATGAAGTAATTATTATGTTGGTGAAATAGTCGACAAATATTTTTCCTAGTTCTGTTCTTGGTTAATTTAAAATAATTAATATTTTTATGAATTTTACTGATTTTTATAAGAGATTTTCTTTCAAATGTAATAATTATATGTATGTATGTCACATAAGTTATCGGATATATTATTTCAAAAAAATTATCAAGCAAAAATCACATTTTAAAACTTTATAAAATAAATATGTTTGTATGTTTTTATATTGTTTTTAAAAAGTAACGTGAATGACACATAAATTGTTTTATTACTTTTTTTGCAATAGAAACTATTAAAAAATATAAATATAATTATTTTTTATAAAATTGACAACATTGAAAATGTTTCTGCTATCCTACTAAAATATATGGCCCCAAATCGTGAAAAAGTGCATGCAACAATTGCCACACATGACGTCACACGCGTGAGAGATGGTGTTAGTTTGTTTATTTAAACTTAAGTTTGATTATAAGGTATCGGAATCGGTTCAAAAGACTAAAATAAATTGGAACTAACTGAAACTAACCGAAAGTTTATTAAACGACTAACCAAAAGCAACAAAACGGGCTAAAATGTATCGAAATAGATTAGAAATATTGAAGGAAGTTAAAACTAACCAAAATTAACCGAATTCTGTTGAATAACCAAAACACTAAAATTGCTAACAACGTATCGTAACCGCTTCAAACGACTAACATAAATTGGAACTAACTGAAACTAACCGAAAGATGATTGAACGACTAACCAAAACTAACTATAAGCACCAAAACGGGCTAAAACGTATCGAAATAGATTTAAAATATTGAAGTAAGTTAAAACTAATCCAAATTAACCGAATTTTGGTGACTTACCGAAATTAACCAAAAAATTACGTACTTATAGGAATCGGGTTAAATGACTAAACTAAATTGGAACTAACCAAAAGTAACTAAAAGCACTAAAACGGGCTAAAACGTATCGAAATAGATTATAAATATTGAAGTAGGTTAAAACCAACCAAAACCAACCGATTTTGGTGAATAACCATAACTAACCAAAAACATTACATAACAAAATTGCTTATCACGTATCGGAACCGGTTCAAATGATTAAAATAAATTGAGAACTAACCGGAAGTAACCCAAAGATGATTGAATGACTAACCAAAAGCAACTAAAAGCACCAAAACGGACTAAAACGTAACGAAATGGATTTAAAATATTGAAGTAAGTTAAAACTAACACAAATTAATAGAATTTTGGTGACTAATCAAAACTCTCCAAAAACATTAAAAGTGCTTATAACGTATGGGAACCGGTTCAAGTGACTAACATTAATTGGAACTACCTGAAACTAACCGAAATATAATTGAATGACTAACCAAAAGTAACTAAAAGCACCAAAACGGGCTAAAACATATCGGAATAGATTAAAAATATTGAAGTATGTTAAAACTAATCCATATTAACCGAAATTTGGCGACTAACCAAAACTAACCAAAAACGTTAAAATGGCTTATAACCGGTCCAAATGACTAATATATATTAAGATTAACTGAACTTTACCGAAAGTAGATTGAACGACTAACCCAAACTAACCAAAAGTAACCAAAATCATCAAAACGGGCTAAAACGCATCGAACAATATTAGACATATTGGAGTAAGTTAATACTAATCCAAATTAACAGAATTTTGGTGACTAACCAAAAATAACTAAAAATACTAAAATTTGTTATAATGTATCGGAACTAGTTCAAATGATTACAATAAATTAAAACTAACTGCTATTAACCGAAAGTTGATTGAACGACTAATCAAAACTAACCAAAGGTACCAAAAAGAGCAAAAACATATCGGAACAGATTCAAAATATTAAAGTAACCTAAAACATTAAAATTGGTTATAACGTATAAGATCCGGTTTTTATGACTAAAATAAATTAAGGCTAACTAAACCTAATTCGAATTTACTGAAAGTAACCGAAAATTGATTGAATATTTAACCAAAAGTAAGTAAAAGCACCAAAACGGGCTAAAACTTATCGAAGCAGATTTAAAATATTTAAGTAAGTTAAATCTAATTCAAATTAACCTTATTTTGGTGACTAACCAGAAATAACCAAAAACATTTAAATTGGTTTTAACGTATCAGAATCAGTTCAAATGACTAAAATAAATTAAAAATAGCTGAAATTAGCCGAAAGTTGAGTGAACGACTAACTAAAATTAACGAGAAGTAACCAAAAGCACAAGAATATGCTAAAACATAACGGAACAGATTAAAAATTTTAAGGTAAGTTGGAACGAAATTAAATTAACCGAATTTTGCAGACTAACTAAAATTAACCAAAAACCTTAAAATTCGTTATAACGTACCGAAACCGATTCAACTTACAAAAATAATTAAAAACTAAATAAAGCTAATCGAAAGCTGATTAAATGACGGGCTAAAACGTACAGGAATCGGTTGCAAAAAGTAAAGTAAGTTAAAACTAACCAAAACCAACCGAATTTTTGCGCCTAACCAAAAGTAACTAAAAACAACCAAAAGCACCAAAACAGACAAAATCGAATCGGAACAGGTTAAAAATATTACAGTAACGTTAAAGCTAATTATATATTAATAGATTTTTCTATCTAAATGGGAAGGGTACCTTTTGAGGTGTTCATATCTGCAGCTTTTTTATTTTTGATTTAATTATGATAATATTTAATAATATTGTTTAAAATGCATTTTCTTAATTATATATATTATAAACACTCGTGTTTGTATTTTTAAACACGATTTAGAATCTATTTGAATTTCATACACAAATCACATTTTTGCGTTTTTATTGATAATTTTCAATGTCCCCCCCGGTTGCATCTTTGCGAAGGACTGTGAATTTTTAAGCCCTAATAAACGAATTGACTTAAAATAAAAATGAAACAGTAAAATTGAAAAAAAATCTCCGACTAAGCAGTACTTTCCATTCAAGGGATGCCTAAAGCACTTGACTTAGTATCGTATATTAGGAACCCATATAACATGTCTTCCCTTACATGTCAACAAAACCAAAAAAAAAAACCCCACTGGCAAATTTAGTGACTAACGGCAAACAGCCACCCACAATCCTTTTTAAAAAAATATTAGTTGGAAAAAATGAGACTTTTTGGTTTTAAATTATGTACTTAACATTTGCCATATACCTGAGAAGTAGCTTCTAGTATAAACTACTTTTAAAGTAATCTGATGATAAATATTCAGAAAATAAAATGTTTCATACTAAAGCGGTAATATTTTTTTGCCAAAGAAAATGCCTACAATGTCTGCAAGAATATTAATGATGCGAATCTAGAATTATAATTATTATAATAACCAACCCAAAAACGTAATCTTTTGTAACATAGCTCATTCAGGCTTTTATCAATAAACTAAAGCTATAAATGGTTAGTCACACATATTTGTATTTGTACCCGCAATTAGAAACACTACGTTGCAATTTGTAGTATGTAGTGTCGCCACAAAGGACCCTTCTCCATATTGTGTTCATCTCGTTATATCATGTGGGAAAGGGAACAGGGTAGGACTCATGCAGGGAGTTAGTTCGTACACTGCGACAAACAACACAAACTCTATCAAGCATCCAAAAAGGCTTGGTACGAGCTAATATATCCGGAAACAGTAAAGGTAAATCAATCAAATTCTAAGAATGTTGTATGTACAAAAAAGTATACTAAAATTACCTATATTAGTTATCCAGAACTGAAATATAGAAGTATTAAAATATTTGAAAGACTTACGCATTAGAATAGTGAAAATATTTTTCTCTTAAGAAACTACTAGGTTATGTGTTATGAGTTCTTACCATATACACCGATTTTAGCATATTTGTAAAAATAGTGGTTTATGGCAAATTTTAGCATGAAAGATAAACTAGGATCTACTACCAAAACGTAGAAAATGCAAGTTAAAGTTCTAGTTCGATATTCATGCAGCCACAAAATTTGAGCTATATAAATTTCACCCTTATAAAGTTCAGCGTTAACAAGAACTAATTGAAAATTACCCATTTCGTAAATTAGAGTTTTGCGAAGAAGTTTTCCTTTAATTATGACAACATGGCATAAGATGATTTTGTTCTTAAATAGGCCAATATGGCGGGTGTCAAAAACCAGACCTGTTAGAGGAAATGGTCAGATTTAATTTGTCATCTTATATTTTACTGTATGTGACTTTTACATTATTACTATTACTATTTTCTCAAACTGCCCGTTAAAAAAACTATAATATAATATAATAATATTTTTTCCAGTAGCGTGCGCAAATCGTCACTTTTCCGCAAGCATCTTAGTCTGGAAATAGTCACTTTTCCGTACGCCGCGCCGTGTGGAAAAGTAAAACTTAACAACTTAAGATTGTCTGTTTTAACCTTCAACATCTATATAAATTAAACAAAGTCGGGTTAGTTACACAACTTATAACTCAAGAACGGCTGAACTGATTTTTATGATTTTTGATTTGTTGGATTTATCTTCGCATTAAAATATCGGAAATCTACGAAATCGTAGAGCTCTAATGTCAACATTGAAGAATATTTTCAGGAGAATTTAAACTTTTTCTGTCAATTTACATTTTTTTCTGCAAATTTACACTTTTTCTGTCAATTTACACTTTTTCTGTAAATTTACACGTTTCTGTAGATGTACACTTTTCTGTGAATTTAAATTTTTCGGTAAATGAGCACTCACGCATGCGTACATGCTAGTTCATATATATTTTCAAACTTGTTTTATTCTCCTTTTTTCTTAATTTTGAGCATGCCTTGAGTTAGTTTGGGTAATTTTTGTTTGTTTGCGCACCTGAAGCGAGCGGAGGGCAATGCTTTAAGTGATATAATAGAAAGAACACTGCGCTGCTGCCAAACGCTCAGATCTGAAAAGTATAAATTGCCTGCGCGTTTGGCAGCAGCGCAGTGTTATCGTTCTAATATATCACTTCAAGCAGAGTCCTGCGCTCGCTTCGCTCGCTCCAGGGGCACAACCAAACAAAACTAACCAAAGGCATGCTCAAAATCAAGAAAAAAACAAGAATAAAACAACTATGAAAAATGTATGAATTGGCACGTACGCATGCGTGAAGGCTCAAAATTCGTGTGCCTAGACGCGAATGATAGAAATCGGGAAAAAAGTGTAAATTGACATAAAAAGAATAAATTTACAGAAAAGTGTAAATTTACAGAAAAGTGTAAATTTACAGAAAAGTTTAAATTGACAGAAAAGTGTAAATTTTCCTGAAAATATTTTTCAATGGTGGCATGGCAGCTCTACGTTCTCGTAGAAATCGGAAACATATAAAACAAAATCGGGTTAGTTACACCAATTATAACTGAAGAACGGCTGAACCGATTTGTATGATCTTTTATTCATTGGATGCTATTAAAACTATTAAAATATCAGATAAAAAATTATACTGATTTTTTTTTTTTAATTTGGTTTGGAACTCCCATCTTCCTCAATTGTCAGCTCACGTCACACACTCTTATAGCTTTTTTGTAATACTTGATGTCCACTGCAAATCAGTGACATACTACACATTACAGAATAGAAATTCAACGGAAAATAGTGAAATAAATATAAAATATTCTCGAATCGAAATGTAAACAAAAATATGGAGAATAAATGATAACTGTCAAATCGAATGGTCTCAATCATTCCAGGTCGACGAATGCACAATGGTGTACCAACGCGCATTGGAAGCTCGTGGCCGAACAACTATATTTTTGTACTTTTATTGAATTTTAATTTTTTTTATATATATTATCCTAACAAACTGTCGAACCTAATAAATTTTTGTATTCATTTTATTGCGTTAATACAATCCTTAATTAAGTTTAGCTAAAAGTTAACACGGCATTAATTGACTGTTAGGAGGTATAAAGTTCGCCGGGTCAGCTAGTAATTACATATATTATAAAGCATCAATTAAAAGGACATTATAACTACACATTTCACTACTCTAGTAATGTAACCAAATATGTATTCTAAAATCCTCTAATAAAATGATAATTTGACATAATCGGAAGAATATTCAACAAATGGTTTGTCATCTCACGTAACAGGTACAATAATGGTGACATTGTCGCTCCATAACATCCAAGAAAATTAAGGAATGTGTCAAAGTCATATTAACGCATCCCAATTCTGACAAATACTTCCTTGGTAAAAGTTTTTGAAATGTATGCATCCATGAAAATTTTGGAGACTGTCCGGAATCTAGATTTTTACCTGAAAAATGAAGAGACAAGTACAACAAGGAATATAAGGAATCTAACAAGTTATGTGAAAAGCTTGAAAGGGGAAGTTTTACTGACGTATTTTGCCGAGCTTTCCCAGTCTATTAAGCCGAATACACTTTGGTTCAAATATTCGATGTTGAAAAGCAAGCTTAAAATTGAAAAAGACTGTACCCATGATTTTGTCATCTGCCATAAATTTGCAGAATACCAGCAACTGCTCTTTTATAATTAACATCAACACTAATCAGCATAATTTTTTTTGTCAATAAAATGTTTTAAATTCACCATATGGTGTTATTTAACGTGTGATATGATATTTATATGAAAATTAATGTGTGTATTATGTTTCGATATTTCAGAAGGTAGTAGAAAAAATATTGTTCCTAGCTCTTGAGGAAAGTATTTTTTCGTTCGGCGAACTACAGTCACGGGAGGAAAAGTACAATTTCCGAACTTCTTAGAAAAATAACTATATTTCCCAAAATAGATAAATACACATTCATGACTTCTCACTTACAAATTTTTCATTTATATGACTTTCTGAGGTGGAGTTTACCAGCACAATCTCACTAACCACTCCAGCTGAAGTCGACTTCATGTGCTTATTCAAATCGGTGTTCCGTAGTTTAAAATTTCCTATCTTTCCACCTCTGATATCACCTAGTATTTCTGAAAACCGATCTTAAGGTTTGTGAAGGTAGCAAACTATTATGTTCATGTTACAAGCGAAAACATTAAAGTTGCAAAGTATATTTTCTGCAAATTTTCTGCTATAAAATTTCCAAGTAAATTGTGTAGTTTTAAAGCTGTAAGTTGTGAATCTTTAATAGAATGCTTTATCTGAGGAGGTGTAAATGTACTGCGTGAGTACATCTCCACTTAAAACCTTCAAAAATTCAAAAGCCATTCTTGATATACAAGTTCAGTGAGTATGTTTTATTTCTCCTAAATCATGACATTTCTTAGGCCAATTTCTGTTAAATCAGTGCTGATCTCTAGTTGTGCCGCCCCAAATACATACAAATCTAGGATATTTTGTGTACTTTGCTGTCCAAGAAAGAAGTTTACCATTATATATCGACACAAATCACGTACTGATATTTTTCATCTTTATTTTCTCAGTACTAGTGATATTGTCATTTTCTTCTTTCATGCTGGTAGAAAGACAAATATGTATTGAGCGAACTTTTGGACAGTTGTGTAAAAGGACACAATTCAAACTGCGTTTGGAACTGCCAATACAAACACGCTATTCGTTAGGTGTGCATTCTAACAAACCTACTTTTTGTAAGAGTACTTTTATACTTTGACAGAATTAAAAGTTAATTTCCCTAAAGAAAAAGCCAACAGCTATCGATGTCTTTTACGACAAAGCTATATTCTATTCGTTTAATGGACAGACAAGTAGTTCGAAAGAGTCCCCTAAGAGATTCAGATATCTAATGAGATGGCTCAAATCCTGTTGATTTAAAACTTCCCATGCTGAAGCTGCCTTATAATTACTGTTGCTTTCTGATTTCATGCCTTGAACTTCCTCAGCTGGTGACGATTCTCTGTCATCTTCCAAGAGTCTCAGCAGATTGGTGAATGTTGGGGTGATGATTTCTTCAGAATGCAGTATAGGTCTTTTTGCTGATCAGGATATGTCCGTTAGAGTGTACTGCTCTGATTGATGCATTTAATACTTTACGAAACAAAAAAGCGGTGATTGTGATGGCAGCCATTATTGGTAATACAAACTTTAAGCACTTTCCACCTCCCACTGTCGTAAATGTTCAACACATCTTTTACATATGAAATGTTGAGCCCATGATTTATTCTGGTCTCCCAAGTGAAGGCATAAATAGGCCAGGTATCTCCCTTACACAAAGTCAGAAATATGTTTTCTACTTTCTTTCAAAGGGAATTCGCCGCATAGATAACGAGACATTTCTGGACGATTCACACACCTGCATATGCCTAGGAAGGTCAAGTTTGACGATCATGAATAATATATAAGTATCTCAAACCAGCTAATTAAAATCAATCCAAGCTTATACCTCAAAACTAGAGCAGCCACGAAAAACAGGTATTTTGGAATTAGCACGTCAAAAATATCCAAAGTCAGTTGGTACGTTTCCGCATTCAATAAAAAAAAATGTTGGGATATGTGTTTCTCTTGGGATGCCAAAATTCCTTCTCATGCGCAGTATCCCCGAAAGATCAATTAATGATCTTATATTCTAGGCATTACAATTATTGGTATACTCAGTGGGTAACTCTATCTTTAACTTTTACACAAAATCAATTGTTCATGTCATTATCGGTGTAGAACAATTACGATTCGATTTTGAAACAGGAACATTTCATGTGTATTCATTTGAAAGATAATTTATTCTTGAATGTCCTACTCGCTGGATTGGACGTTGCCGGCTGACTAAATGTCCACTGCATTTTCCTAATTTTTCTCTACTTAGTTCTTTTCTGTGGGATAATTATTGTAACGTTCGGCTGTCATTAGTAAATCTAATTTCACTGCCAAAAGTTGACAATAGCCATAGTTCGTGATGTTGTATTAATTGTAATATTTTAGTTTAAGTTTAAGAAAATATCTCAATTTTTTGAAATATGACATCAAAAGACTCAGGTAAGCAGATATAATTATTTATTACAGAGAATACAAAAAGTTATTTTTCAATCACTGTTCTGATATCAATTATTATTAAAGGACTTTAAAATTACCTTCATTGTATTGAGCAGTGCAAATGGTATATTAAGAATTATATTGCCAAAGCACATCCGAAAATAAAGTATTTCTTTTGTTTCTTATAACAGTAAAAATTACATTTATATTTTGGCGGTTAATTATGTTTTATTTAAATTTCATTCCCACTATATTATTGGTTTAAAATATAATTTTTCTGTGCAATGCGAATTAGTTATTTGTGCTAATAATTATTATTAATGAACCATCAGTTTTCACATTGAAGCACTTTAAAATATTTAATCTAAATTTCAATCTGAAAAGTGCATTAAATATTGTTTTCGTAAACAAGACCCATGAAAATAAAAGGCAATTCATGTGTGGTTAAAACAGCACAGACATTTATGATGGATATTCGGTGAATAATTTTAGCACTGGAAAATATTATTGAGGTTTGAAAAATACAAATATTTTTATTAACACGTAATATTAGCTATGTGCAACTAAAAATTATTAATTCTAAGTACTTACTCCTGAAATCAAAGCAGTGAATTGTGTAACTCCAGAAAAAAAGCTTTTTAAGATTTAGAAGTCGCATATGCTCATATTTTTTTTTAAATTTATAGTTGAATACATAAGAAAATAATTGAAAAATGTTATAATATGTTAAATTTTTGATGATGGCAGGGTAAACGTCTTTTTTTCTGAAAAGTTATTCAGAAAGAAATCATCAATGGCAACGGAAGCCCAGGCCAAACTAACCCAAAAAGGTAAACAGTATGGAACATGGGGATCGATGTCGAGTCAGATGCGATCGTGACATTTACGGCCAGAGCAATATTAGTGACACTTGTGATCGATGCAGATTATTTTTAAAATTTTTAGGTAATCGGAATATCGAGAATGATATGGTGAACTAATTTATATCTCGTACTCGACCAGTGGGGGCACCTAAAACTTTGGAATAAATAAGTAAAGAGTCATTTTGAGCATGCCTTGGGCTAGTTTATGCTGGTTGCTCCGTCTGACGCGAGCGAAGCGAGTCAAGGGTCATACTGCCGTCCAAAGCGAAAAGACCGTAATTGCAAAAAATAGAAAATTGAGATATTGTCTTATTTGTACTTGTAATGAACCAAACTATATTCCTAGAAATGGAGAACACTGCAGTTCAGTTCTTCTATTTGTTTTTCATTTTTGAAATTTACCGTATCTGCAAAATTGCTATGGTCTACAGAGCGAAAAAACCGTAACTGCTCAATGCCAAGCGAAAAGGCCGTATCGGGGCGGTCGACGTGCGCAGTTACCACTTTTTCTCCTTGAAATCCCGGCTTACCGCCTTTTCGCTTTGCACGTGTGTTTATTGTCTGCCTCCCTTTCAAAGCGAGAGAATGCTTCGTTGTATTCTCGCATTGTTTTTTATTCTTGTGTAGTGTTTTAATTCAATTGAGTTTGATGGAAAATTAAAATCCGCACAAATGCCTTATAAAATGTCCTTATTATACAATAGATCCCAGCGTATACTAGCTTTGGCTACACAAGGATGTAATAAGGATAATCCGAGCAGAGAGCATATCAGGCATGATCTTGACGAAAATTTGGCCGTTGTGTAATGGAAAAGCTCATGATTAAACTCATTCTTAAGTAAACTAGATACTCTATGAGCGCCCAATGGATTTCCAGAGAAAAAGTTATGAATGCGATAATTCCAGAAAATAGAAAACAATATTGAAGATTATATGTACCTATTTTATTTATTATTATTACTATTATTATTATTATTATTATTATTATTATTATTTTTAATTATCTCTTTATATAAAAATGATTTGCACAATAAAAATATATTTAAACAGTTAAGATTTTTATTAATTATTTACCTATACTGCAATTTGGCTTAGTAAATGTGACCAAAAAGTTTAAAAGTATCACAGAAATTACACCATATTGGTAAGGCTCATACATATACAGCCTAGTTGCTTGGTAGACGATAACACTTTGTCATGCAGGCTCCTCAGCGATTAGGCTGTAAGTGATTTCCTAGCAACAAGAGCAAAATCTCTATTACTTTTTAAATAAAAATTGGTTCATTTAAACTTAGTTACTTTAGATCCACACATGAAAAGTCAGAAAAAGTATTTACAAAAAAGCTGCAGTAAAAACAGCACAAAAACTTTATACGCAATTATCTCAGTTTCGTGCATATTGCAGGTACGGCAATTTCGCTTTGGACGGCAGCATAAGTGAATGAAGTGAAATAATAGTGGAAGGATAAAAATTACCAAATGAAATGTGCACAAATATTATTATTTAAGATCCCTAAAATAAGAGTTTGTGCAATTGGCCCTGGTCGGGTACCTAATATAAATAGGTTGACTGTTACTCCTTTTACCTGCAAATCCTACAAATAATCTGCCTTGACCGCAAGTTGTCCCTAATATTGCGCTGATATTGCTCTGACAGCAAATGTGACGACCGAATCAAACAAAGCAAAATACACTATCATTGCCACTTTTTTATTTAATATTTCTTGTTAGTTTTAGGGCAACAATACATTTTTTATATCAGTGGCACACACACTAAAGGGAGATCCCATGGTACTCGACGAGCCGTGTGTGTGCGAAGATGTTAACTGACATGACTCTTGAATAGCTGTGGATTGTAATGAAGGGTAAACAGATGTCCTAGGAGCAAGTTCCACAGAGATGTAGTACGCGAGACAACAGAGGATTGTTGTAATCTGTTCCTGTCTGTGATAATAAGTCTCAGTCGTTGGTAAAGGTTTTTCTGATCTAAATTGGCAGAGTACTGTGATCTGCAAAACTGTAACCACTGCCTCCTTATATGCACGAACGTCGCTTGTTGAAGATATTCTCTATATTGTTGTGGATGATTGTTACCCATTTCTTCACCTCAGGTGTAGAATTTTTAAATAAAGCCGCTTTGACTCTGCTCCTAGGGTGTAAATTCAACAAATGCTATTTTAGTTACCATATTGACGCTGAACAGCCCCCGTTATCAACAACGAGAAAACTAAAATTGAAAATGGTTAGTAAATGCAATTAAAACAGTATGAAGCTTGTGTACTTTCTTAATTTTAAATTGACCTTATTAAAGTCAATTAAAAACTCCCGAGCCAAGCTAATTTTTAAGTTCAATTTGCTTTTGACTATGACAAGGACCGGTTGTTCTGCTTAGTGTTAAAATATTATTAAGCGACAGATTTATCAATTGGGATACATTATTTGTATCTGAAGCGACCTGCGCGACCAGCGCAAGCGCTGAAGTACAGTTTCTCCCGATGTTTTGCTAATTTTATTATACATATTTTTCGGTTTTTTCCAATATTTTGCATATTAATGACTCAGATATGGCAACCAAAGGCACCAACAAGTGGTTGAAGTGGCTAGATGAGATCGAGGAGGAAGGAGTATTCGCGGAAGCTGATTCTGTTAAGGATGATGAAGATTATGTCGCAGATCTATACATAATACAGACTCCGAGCAAGATAATGATGAAGATGTTGTTGATGAGCCATTTGTGAGGTGGTTTGAGGATGATGCAGTGCCTTGTTACATATCGAGGGATTGTTTCATAAAGTGAAAGAAAATTACTCTCTCAGCTCATCTCATCTCAGGATGCATAATATTTTTAAGCAAAATGCTTGCTCAGCCAATGGAGCAAAAACACGCAGAAGGCATTCTAGAGTGTTTCAATATATATTATTTTACTGAAATTATTATCAAAATTTTAACTACATCAACACGCACCTACCTACGTAGATAAAATAAGGTTAAGTTTCAACGCGAAAAGGATGCACAGCCAAGCGATACATATGAGATCAAAAGCACTGGATATCAAAGAACTTTGGAAAACAGACGGCACTGAGGCATTTTACTGTACATGTCATAAAATCGAATTGGCTTTCTTTTGTGTTGGTTATGCTTTGGTGATGAAAATACTCATCAGCAATAAAAACAAACGTACAGATTGGCGGCAATACGGGAGATCTTAGAGCTATTTGTTGAGAAGCGTAAGAAATCCGTTGTACTTGGACCCGATCTGACAATTGATGCACAAATTGTTTCTTTTTCGTGGTAGGACCCGGAATCTGGATAGTCTGGAACATCGCAGACATGTGGCCGAGATGTCTCTGTTTTACAGATACTTTCACGGCAGATGTTCCCAGGATTTGGCCCGCATAATCCCGCCCCTGGCAACTCCTGTCAGGCAGTCCCGACAGACGGCAGGAGCGCACCAGTTCGTCGTACAACTAGAAACACCTAGAACATCGCTTTACCAGAACTCCTTTGTCTGGCGCACTGCATCACTGTGGAACTCACTTCCAGGACATCTGTTTCCCACTAATTACAACCTACCCTACACATATTCAAGACCCGTGTCAATCAACATCTTCGCACACACACCGCTCGTCGAGCGCCATAGGATCTACCTATAGTGTGTGTGCCACTGCCATAAAAAAAAAAAAAAAAAAAAGGTGGCTTTCAGGCAATAGATTTCATCAAAACCTGTAAAATATGAGATTAAGATTTTTGCCTTAGCATATCCGAATAACATGTATATGTTGAAGTTATGGAGAAATTCAGCCGGGAGGAACGTTTCGCTTTTCGAGCAACCCTGCAGAAGTGGACAAGCACCTTGTAGAAGTAATTAGAGAAATATTTTGTAATAGTACTATGGGCAATTAGTTTCAAGTGTACCTCTAGTACTTAATATAGAAAATGATGACGTTATTGGAAACCCTAAATGAAAAAAAAATTGGGTGTGCTTAAGACCACACGCTACAAGTGAAAACTTCAACAAGCGGGGTCACCGTTTGTAAAAATTTCGATCCGAGCCTTCGTTGCAGAGATACGGACAAAAAACGGGTTTTCCCCCAAAATCCCCCCTTAAATTATTGCCGCGGCCCCTATGGGGCGCACCTACCATAAAAGTTCCGACTCAGTACGTCTTCCCGTTCTCCCGAAATTAATTATTTAATTTTTTCCTTCTCCCCCCTCTCCTACCCAAATAAGAGGGGGGGGGGTGGTGTACGGGGTCCCGCTTTCGTCCAGGATCCTCTTTTTACCCCGTTTACACCCCCTGAAAATTTCAGCCCTCAACCTATACGAGAACATGCCAGGCAGTAACAAGCGGGGCAAGGCAGTAATAATTATAACAAACGCATTCATCATTTAGTCCAGTAGAAGGAGCGTTACCTGATAGCGTTAAGTGACGACTCAGTCTCATTCAACCCCTACAACAAAAAAGTGCTGAGCGCGCCTACAGAAGTTTTAACTTCAAAAAGAGAGAATGCCTCATGAGCTGGTAAACGTTACTCAAGGACAAAGTACCTGTCAGTTTGCTTTTCATAACGATACCCTGGTTTATTTTGTCCCAAAAGAGATGAAAATGTTATGTTATTATCCACGACACTTTCAGATAACATACAACGGTGGTAACCTTTTAAAACCTGATATCACAATTTGGAGGAGCCAAACCATAAATATGTACATAATTTTATACACAATGTTTTGCAATCCAATATTTCTAGGGATTACTTAGTACATTCGATGGCAGTTTGGCAGTTGGTCATGAGAGTCCTCAGTTATTTAGAGTATTTAATAGTTAAAGGGGCATTACCGACGAAATATTTTTCAGTTTCATCACCATACCTTGGAACCAATTTCCTTTCTGCCACTGGCTGTATTTTAATCAATTTAATCAAACCCTTCCATCAACGCTTTCGTTAAATACTCCAATTTCATCTATAAAAACCAACATCAGTCCCATTAGAGTGTTTCCAATATTTTTTAGTTAAATTCCAAACCAGTTTATTATTCTTTTTCAACATAAATTTTACAAATAATAAAGCGAAAAGGTACACGCTCAGAAATTATTTTCATGCTAAATTTTATTGGGACTATTTAAAAGAGAGAATAGACAAAATTTTTCCGCTGATGGGGCAATTAAAGTTCATACCTATCATTTCAATCCTCGTATAGTTTAACTATAAATTAATATTGAATGTCAGTGAAGCTATATTAGGGGACTAGGCTCTTAACGTTTTTTTTTTTAATCCTTTACACTAAATATTATTAAATCTGATAATCTACCTAATATTCCAACATTTAGTTGAAATTAAAAAAGATGTCAGTATAGTTAAATAATATTCAATACGATCCTGGAATTATTCTTCAACCGACCAAATACTTGTTAAACATATTTTATTGCCTTTTTTCGGATTCGCCCCGAAAATGTTTTTTCCCTAATTTTCTGGCAATTTTACGTTTGAATGAGTTGGACGACCAGGTGTACCTATTCGATACACAAAAGACTCGCGCGTTATTGTTGCCCTTTTATTAGTTTATTGGATTTTGTAAAAGATACCGAAAACTGGTGAGGCATTAGGCCGCTCGGTATGTGAATGTTTTTGTTATTTTTCTGACTGGCCACTCATTTCGTCTATTTAGTTTCCACAAAAAGCATATTATAGAGGTAATAAATTTGAAAAAATCACTGGGCTGAAATTAATCTCAACACATCACACGTGTATCGTTGGCGGATAACAAGATTAATGGATTAATGTTAACATATATCTCTGGGACCGCATTTTTATAGCAATATATGTTTAACAAGTACTTGTATCTAATAAAATATACTTCTTGTAGTAAATCTTTTAGCGACTAAATACTTTATTAAGATATGAATAGTTTCTGCGGTAGGATCCTTGTGAAACATCGTTGAATAATAATACTAGGGATAATTAGTACACTGCTTTTAGATGTTTCAAAATAATTTTATCAGATATTTTTCTCTACATATGTTTTGGCTTGATGAGGCCTTTATCAAAATTAGTTGTATACTAAAATCTAAATTGTTATACCCTACTACTAAACCGCCTGACGGTATTTTGTTTTTATTCCACTGTCAATTATGCAGGTGTTTAAAGAGCAGGTCATTTGGTCGTTCATATTTAAAACGTCTGATTTTGTGACCTTTGGATTTCTAGGTACTCCGAATGGTTCAGCCTTTTGCTTTTTGTCTCGGTGTGTAACAGTTTGACATTATTCGTATCTATAAAATGGTTATTTTCTATACAATCTTTTGCTAAGCCAGAGTTTATAATATTATGTAAAATCGATTTTTTGTGTTATTTAATCCTAATATTTAAGTTTCCACCAGTTTGTCCTACGTATATAGCTTCACAGTTCACACAATTTATTTTGTAAACACCAGATTTAGATTGTTTGTCAATTTTGTCCTTATTGTTTATTAGTCTTCTCCCTAGATTATTCTTATTAACCTTAATTGTTTTACAGCCAAATTTATTTAATTTTTTTGAAACTTTATCCGTAATTTTTGGAATATAATTGAAAAATTTAAACGGCACCTTTTCTAATCTTAATGTAGGGTTACAAAATTGTTTAGTTAAAATGTTCTTCTGTTTTTTCTTTCTTAATTTGTCAATCAATATATATAAGATCGCTTATAACTGTTATTAATTATTGCAATCTGTTTGATAATGGATACTTCTTTTTGGAAACTCGCCGAGTTCAAGCTGAAACATATGTAAAGAAAAATATTTCATTAAATTATTTTGAAACATCTAAAATCAGTGTACTATTGTCCCTAGTATTGTTATAAAGATATTTTTAAATTGAAATATATAAAACATAATACTGTTAATGTAACATGTAATTACTGAAACAAAAACCAAGTAAAATCACAAGCATAGGCACATTTCAAAAGTTCATTCTTCGGTACAGGGTAGACTTTGGGTGCAATTGAGTCCCATAATTCAAATAAGAAGACAAAAAAATAGTCGCCAGAATTCAGCTGACAGCTGGCACGCCAGAGACGTTGTAATAATGGTAGAGTTTATATAAATTGACCAATAGAATTTATTACCGTCTACATTTTAGACTTGTTTGTTTTTTACGCTACATGTGTAGATTAAAAAAAAAAGCATTTAAAGTAATAAAGCCGGAACTAGCTTAAAGCGAAATATTGGCGTTTTTGCTACCAAAGCCATGCTATTTTAATCCTGTGATCTTATTAAAAATAACTATAACGAAATAAACTGCTGGAAAAAAATAGTGCACCAAAGAAATTTATATTCAAAATTTGAAGATTGATGTTTTTATTGTGGCAAGGTGCAGTTTTCAGTGTTCGTTTTCTTGGTTCACAGGGTATGTGGTGCCACTAGCATATGCAAATGGAAAATAATACAGTGAAATGAAGCCTTGTGCACAAAGTTTTCAAATCCATTTTTTCTTTTCTATTTCCTCACTAAAATTACACTTAAAAAAATAGGAATAAACAAATTCTAGAGGTTTTCTGATATTTTAATTTCTTTCCATTAAACATAATTTTTTTGAAAACGTCGCGTCGTCCTAAAATTTAGATTTGCTATTCCTAAGAGGAAAATGAATAGCTTTTGAAATGAACATTTCTTTTTTACTGTACGGTGTGTTCCAAAAAATGTACTTTAATGGACTTAAAGTAGATCTCAAAGCACGTAATTTTCTTCAAGCATCACATTTTTGAGTCCCGAAATGACAATGTTTTTATAAGATATGCCCTATATGAGGTGGCCCCAAAATCTATCGTATCATTCTAAATTGATTTCGTCCATTTTCGGAGACATCCTCAACAACAAGAAAGAAATGTTACATTTATAATTTGTGTTCCAGAATATCACATTGCAGAAATATATCTGTTTATTTATTTATTTATTAGTACAGTACACTACAGAGATTAATTCCAAATGGTACACAAATAACAATTAATGTAAATTACAAGCTACAAGCATAAAAACGTAATTAGACCTACAACTTAAACTTAAACAGTAAGTACAAAAACACAGGGCATTAAATTTGACCAGCGATCATTTTAGTATCATTAGGTTACCGAGATTAAAGTCGCCCTCAATTTATTTTTAAACGTTACCGTAGAACAGTCAAAATCGATGGTGGCGGGAAGATATTTATTTAAATATTGCATTATTCGATTCAGTGCGCTATTCCTACCCACCATCGGTACGACTTCTGTTGGTTGAAAAGATTTCAATAAGGCGCGTGTCGCGTGCAGGCACTCGATAATTAATGAGTTGCAAAAGATCGGAGCAATCTATGTTATTAGTTATAATTTTAAAGCCAAACAAAATAGTAAGAAAGGTTCTTCGCTGCTCCAGGCTGTCCAGATTCAACATTAACAAGCCGGCCACACACACAGAGGTTTATCTGAAAGCTTTATCCAGCGCGGTTTAAGTCTCTGGTCTTTCACGGACTTGACATGTGACAGACCAAATCTTTGTGACTCCACTAACTTAAAAGAGAAGTCCGCAGACAACTCTGGCGTACTAAAAATGTCGCAGACAAAACTGTCTGTTAGTGGCGAAGTCTTTCAACTTATCTGCCGACTTTGTCGAAACTGTGGAAATTCAGTTTTGGCAAAAGTTTTGAGTGAAGGTCTTTACCAGTTCTGCTGACACGTTGTAATTTGTTGTTGGTGAGAAGATGCCCAGGAGAAGCATAAATAAAATAAAAGATGCATTGTGGTTGGCTATGATGAACATACATCTTATGACAAATGCTTTGCATTCTATAACCACAAAACGGCGAAGTAAATGGGTAAAAAAAATGGATACTGCAAAAAGAAACTCTAAGCCATTTGCCTTTACTAAAAGAAATCAGACGAAATCAGCTCGATGATTTTAGAAACTATTTAAGAATGGATACTACAAGTTATGAATTGACGAAGCAGCCTACTGTCATGCGAGAACCAGTATCTCCAGAGGAACGTTTGGTAGCCATTCCACTGGCAGATCTTATGAAGATCTAAAATACTCTGTTGGAATTTCTGGCTGATTTAATCCGTCACTGAAAACTGTTTTATGTGGTAACAAGAAACTTAAACTGCGTATTTTAACTTTCAGAGAAGTCTTTGCCTGATAAAACCGCGGTGCGTCTGGCGCGTGCTGACCCACTAACGAACAGATTTGTCGACAGATTTTGACTGTGCCGTATAAAGTCTGCAGATAAACCTCTGTGTGTATGGTCGGTTAAACGCTGGTGATTTGACAAAGTACTCTTATCTATACCTAATTTATATAATAAGAAGTTCGCAAACTTAAGCTGAACGCGCTCAATTCGTTCAATATGAGTTTTATAATAAGGCACCCGGATTATAAAACAGTATTCCAGATGACTTCGAACTAGAGAAAAACATAGTGACTTTAGAACTTCAATATTAGAGAACTCCTAGCAACGGTTCATTATAAATCCTGCCATTTTAAAAGATTTGGACAAAATGTAGTTAATATGATTATTAAATCCCAATTCGCTGTCGAATAGAACTCCCAGGTCATTAAATACATTAACTCGAGGTAATGGACTGTTGGAAATGGAGTAATGATACTGTACAGGCGCTTTTTTCCTAGGAAAGGATTTATTTAATTTATTCAATTCCATTTGGTTTGTTTTACACCAAGTAGCTAAAATGTCTATTGCATGTTGCAAGTTGAAGCATTCGTTAATATTTGTGATTTCGTATCGTCTGCGTATAAAAGGAAGTTGTAATCTTTAAATGAATTCGTAAGATCGTTTATGAAGATGAGAAATAGAAACGGACCCAAGTGTGACCCTCGAGGGACTCCGGAGGTTACAGTAACTAAAACAAAGTACTTCAAAAATTAATTCAAATCTTATTGCCGATATACAGGGTATGCAATGAAAGCAGACAAATATTATATTTACCTTGCTTACAGATTTAGATACTGAAAATAGCCAAATCACCCTGTTTTTAAAACGTTGTTGTAAAGTTAGAACAAATAACCTAGAGGTGCGATTGTCCTTAGGATATCTAGGCTGTGATAAAATACGAACCAGAAATATTCATACACATTTGACTTTTGAAAATCCATTATAAATAATTTTCACACAAATTAGTTCAAGAAACTATTGTTGCAATAAGCAGGAATATAAACGAATAATGTTGTTAGGATAAGTTTTAAATATATATTTCTTTTGTTACATATAAAAAAGACAGTCCTATTAAACAGGCTTATATCTATGGTAGCCTCGGACCGAGTAGGGGCATGACACTACCATGTATAAAAGTGGTCAGATGAGAGCCAGAACGTAACAAGACTACTGATATCATGCTGTATTATAAAATATCCTATGCTTTGAGAAACGCGATGTGTCTTCTTGAATTGAGGCCTTTTTGCCTTTTTTTTAATCTAGAGTTTTGGCAAACGTTGGGTTCGAACGCTATCAGGGTGGGGGAATGTATGAACTACTAAAAACACTAACCCAAACTACTAATTAATTATCACCCTAAATTTGAACTTGAACTTGGAAAATAATATGTGAACATTGAAGATAAATTATAAAGAAAGCGAGCGAACAGCGCAAGCAATTATGAACCATAAAGTTGCAATGGTCAGCATATTTTATTATATAAATAGTCAAGCGGACCATCAGTCCGACAGGCTTTTGTCTATCACTTATTCCGCTCTAATGTTTGCCGAAATACAGGGTATACCATGAAAACAGACAAATATCCTATTTCGTTGCTTACAGATTTAGGTACTGAAGATCGCCAGATCACCCGGTTTTCAAAAAGTTGTTGTAAAGTTAAAAGAAATAACCTAGAAGTGGGATTGTTTGGTAAAGTTTGTAATATCTAGATAATGTTACTGCTTTGACGATCAAGTAATGTTTATATGAAAAATACTTGTAAATATTTAAAAAAACTCTATTTTGATTATTTTTAGGATACAGTATTCAAGTAAAGCCAGGTTCTATTTAAAAAATATACCTTTTTGGCGTGTAAATAATGCATGTTGAGAACGGACAGGGTACCATCCTTACGGAAAAAAGGTTCCTGTTATTTTTTCAAATTTATTTTAGACGGGAACGCCTTGAATTGAAAGTTGTTCTTAGCGTGACTGCAGTATATGTTTGGTTTCAGGAATGCAGTGGCTTTAATTAATTAATTTAGATTCAGGTATTTTTTCTTGATATCAATTCGCGCTGCCAAATAACTCAACTCCATTCGCCAACGACCGTATTTGCTCATGAAGTCGATATTTACAACCTATCAAAAATTTGGGAAAATTAGTAAAAACTATTTTACTATAAAGGACATACGAAAATTGCTAAGTTTTTTGACAGATCATTATTTAATCACGAAACAAGACGCAAATTATATTGACTGTTTAGTTTAATTTACTCTAGATTCCCCTTAATTTTAAATATTATATTCTTGGCGTAGCTTTTAAATGGCATATTTCTTTATTATCGCATAGGATATCCCAAAAATTGTACCTAATTTTCTAAGGCACTAATTTAATTAAATCTGGGTTAATCTTTTTTGATATGATGGAATACAAGAGAAACAGTTGTTATAGAAGGTACATTTTCCTGTTAATTTAAATGGTATCTTTAGCTAACATTTTGTGAGAGAAAAACTTATCTTAGAAATTTTCCTGTATAGCAACAGAAATATTTCTGAAATGCATTATTCTAGAGAACAAAGGGAGGGATTTTCTATGGTTGGTGAGGGTATCTCCAAAAATGGATGAAAACAATTTAGAATGAAGCTGGGTAGAATGAAGCTGAATCTCTATATAATAAAAAATGCAGTCGTCATTTAGCAACCTTAAGAAATTAACTGAAATATTTTTTAATGGAGAGAGGTTCGGTAACTTTTGGAAAATGAATACAGAAAAAATACACAATAAGTAAAACGTAAAATAAATTTAAAAAATAATGTTAATAACTTATTATTAGGAATGGGCATAAGCCTAGTAGCATTCATACGGTATGGTAGTGTTTCCGTTCGTTGGCTTAGCCGGTAATGAGTGTTTGTTTTGTTTTGGTATTCTGTTTTGTGCCGATATCGTGTCGACGTGCTAGTTTACGCTTTCCTGCTTGACTAAAATTGACCTTGTTTAGCTGCTTTTGACATTTATTTAAAATTATTGAGCTTCAAACTTGCGGCGTGCTAACTTTCGCTGTTAGGGTGTTCTTGGTTGATTTATACTCTCTGTTTTGTTATTGGATCCTGTTTAGACAAAATTGACTTTGTACAGCTGATATTGACTTTTATATAAAGTAATTGAACAGTAATATTGAAATGGCTGAGTTCAGCCAACAAAAGTACCACAATATTAGATTTTTCTGCAGTATTTCGGACTCTCCTACGTTAAAACATCTTCACGACAAAGTATCACAGCTACAAGAATCGCAGATCTCTCTCAAAAATTTCGAAGCCCTGGGAACCTATCTAAAGAAGAACAATGACTTTCTTCCAATCATTTCTGAAAGTTACGACACTTTGAGAAACCATGACTGGAAATGGAAAATTGTTAACACTCACAGAATCCACACCAGATTCTTAGATAATAGACTAGAAAGTTTATTCCATTCGATCAGGGAAATTAAGTAAGATATATTCAACCTGACACCTATTTTTATGGACAATAATGATTAGTCTGTTAAAGTTCAGATTCACGACTCATCAAAGGAATAGATATTGAAGGAAATGGGCGATATGCGAAAAAGTGTAAATCAAATGGCAGTTACAATAGAAAAGTTGGCTGCCAAAGATAAACCAATAATTAGGAGTATCCCACCAACAGTAAAAAAATCAATATTGACTCAGACATACAGATAACCATGACACAGTGATTATTACTTCTTCTAAAGTCCTTGCTTCTCCTAAGGTCATTGCTCCCACACCTCATATATCCCCCATAAAAGAAGACTGGAATTATGTGGTAGTGTCCAAGATTCCACTTATACAGCAAACCAGCTTGCATACTATGCCAAAGAAAAACCTGAAACTACTGACTTTATCCGATGCTTTCCAATGCTGAAGAATATGGATCGATTATTCCGATTTCAAAGTTGGTGTGCAGAAAAAAAGCCACCTAATGCAGCTTAAGGACCACCGGGTACTGTAATAGTCACTGCCAATTTACCTTTAACACCCTTAAAGCCTGTATATAAATATATATATTTTTTTCAAGGTTTACAAGAAAACCACTAGCCCTAACAGAGGCTCTAAGGAAATTTGGCGATATAAAATAATTTTCACGAAAAACATATAAAATACCTCATAGGTTTGCAAATCTGAAGAAAAATATTTTATAAATAAGTTCATTAATTTTTGGTACAGATCGACATTTTTCAATAATTAGGAATAAGATGAGTAAACTCCAATATTATCAATATAGGTAGGGTAATAGATAAAATGTTCAGAACAGAACCGCCTTTCTATATAAGTAAAAGAAATAATGAAATATTTTTCCTATGGTATAATGACGGGGCCGGCTAGCTCTAGAGACTATGGTTTCAGTAAGCAGGAATATAAACAAATAATGTTGGGATGAGTTTTAAATATATATTTCTTTGCTCCATGTACAAAACACAACAATGGCAACCAACAGCAGTCCCAGCAAACAGGCTTGCACCTCCCTCTCCCTTTTCTTAAACCTTGAGGTCATGGCGAACGTTAGGGTCCAACGCTGTCAGGGTGGTGGAATCTTCTGAACTACTCAAAACATTTAAACTAATAATGAATTAACATCCTGTCCTTACCTGGAACTTGAACTTGGAATATGATATGTAAATGCTCAAGATAATAAGATTAAGATAAAACAGGAGATGATTATCTGCTTATTTATATTACAATAATTATGTTTACTTGCAGGTCTATATTTAAGAACTGATTTAATAACTTTCCTTTGATCTTCGTTAGATTGTTTAAATTTCTATACTACTTTCGGTTTGAATATTTCCGTTGTAATGGCCAGCAGATTTTATTACATAAATAGTCAAGCGGACCATCAGTCCTACAGGCATTTGTCCCTCACCTATTCCGCTCTAATCATTGCTACAGTCCATATCCTAAACCTCAAACTCAAGAAGTGCAGCTAACAGGAGCGTAGTTCTTGGGGGATATTCGCCTAAAGTACTAAAGTCTAATCTACGATAGATCTGTCAAAATTCTAAGTCACGTGATTTTTAAAGGTAATTTGTTACAGTGCTTTAAAGTGTTGAGTGAAATTAAGATAAATTAAGAACACTTAAATAATTATGTAATGACATAACCAAACCTAACAATCATCATCAGTTAAAACACAACACCATTTTTAAACAAGTTTATTTTAACCAAGACCTATAAACAATTCAAACTATACATTAACCGAAAGCATGCGTGTTTTAGTAATCGGTTATAGTATAAACTCATTAAGTCTTTGACCAATAGATATTGTTACCGTTTTCTCACCTGACGTAGATCGATCCCTAATCTGAGTTGCATAACCTGCATGCCATCGAAGCCGTGACGTCACAGATCACTGGTCGTTAAAATTTATATTATTAAAGTTTTTATCTACATGACAATTATCATAGTGAGACCATTATGCTCTACATAATACAATAAGTTTAAGTATGGGTACCCATGAAACAAGTGTAATTATGAATAATTCGTAATAGTCAATCCGAGAGCCGCTACCATGGAAACGGGAAATTGCAATATAGATATGTTTTAACGTCTCAATTAACGAACATTTTGAAAATTCGCTTTTTAGTTAAGATTTTGTAGCATTTGAAAGGAACCATAATACACTTTGATGATTATAACACTCGCCGCAAGCGGCTCGTATAGGAATCATCGACGTTTATTATGGCCTACATTATGGGCTCGTTAAATAATATGCTATAAAATTCGAATGGCATATTATTTTCTTTAAGCTAATTAGCGTGTATCTTATGCTATTCCTTTTAAATATATGACACAATCTTTAAGCGCTAGCAAATAGTACAGTCTGTACCTAAAGCCGAATTCACACGTGTGACCAGGCCTAGTTACGTAGCATATTCGCGTAATGTGTAACGCTCCGTGTAGACGGCATTCCGAACCTTGTCGCGTATCAAATCGCTGTTACAGCATACAGTATAGCTCGCGAGAGTCGCCAGTTGTCGGATGTTACAACGGCATGATACACGCTGATGTGACAGCGTACGTACGAAACGTATCTCAGCAAATTTCGATTCAAACTTTCTACTCCGTCCATATTTTCTTGAATAATTATATTTTCTTCGAATATAAATATTTACCCGGATACGTGTATTATACGTTATTTGGCACAGAAGGTACCGATATAAAATCTCGAAAATAAACTGAACCTTAGCGGCTTGTCATAAGTTTGTAGGAGATTCGGTTCGGCAATCCGTCCTACCTCTAGAGACTCAAACATGAACGAACCGTACGTACGTACCATTAGTTTACAACAAATTTACATTACGAAGTTCAATTATACGTGTGGAAGCGGCTTAATGTGACTTTGAAAGTATGAGTTCTACTATTTCAGGTATAGATCAGCTTCTGCCTCCCTTAATTTATTGAGCCATCCATAAACGACACATAGTATGCTTCACGTGTCGTTTATTAGTTTTTGTCGTAATATATCAGATTCAGTAATAATAAGGGTTATTAATATAAATATACCCACTAAAA
>MU185871.1:102218-159273 GCA_016904865.1 Pissodes strobi | reverse complement strand
CGAAACTTAATTTAAAAAATAGATTTTCCTCATATACTGACTATGAATATATTTTCTTCGCTATTGAAAACGACAACCTAAAAATGGATATGGATAAGCTTTTTAATGAATTTCCGATCTAATAGATGCTATGAATTGTTGCAAGTTGCTTGTGAAGAGTATAAGAACTACTCGACACCACAAAAGTGAAATTATATTTTTCAATCCCAGATATTCCCAATTTTTTCTCTTGTTTTGTATTTATAGTGGTATATGTGGTCTACCCACATCGCCTGGTGAAATACCGCCACATTGGTTTAGGTGACGTAAAATAACCTCTGGTTCCTGATTTGTCACCATGCCCTTGTGATCCGGTTCGCAGGGTGGAAAAGAAGAAATATTACATGATGATGCCGCCCAGATCAAAATACTCTGGAGGCAAAATAGCCCTTCATTCGGATCTGCCGATGGAGGCTGGCCTTTGGAGACCTTCAGGCCTGGACGTCTTCAAGGCAGAAAATAGACTAGAAATGGACTTCTTTCAATAAACAAAGAGATACAAATATAAAAAACAATTAAATAGCTTAATTGAAAACAAATAATAACCTGATATATGCTCACAAATATAGAACTAGATCCTATCGAAAGTAACAATATAACATAACAAATGATTAAGAAAGATCCAAAATCAACGTCAACAAATTAATGATAAACGCGGTATGCATAAGGTATCTATCATCACATCATACTACTAAACCTTGCGCGCGTCTACCATGGTATACGTATCGGGAGTTGTACGTAAATAAATCTTAACGAATCAGTTTTTTGATATACCATTACGTAACATTATTATAACCAGATAGTTACTCAGTCAGAACGACAATGTTTATCATTTAACATGATATATATCAAATTGGAAGAATAAGGAAATATAATATGAAAACAATACTATGAGAATTAACCCAACCACACTACTAAATAGTATCTCTACCAGAGGTAAATTAGCATCGGAAGCTATGCCTACACCTAGACAATTCCAAACTTATTTATATCATACAACGCAGGAAGAAATAGAACATGTAATCTAATGCAACGCTGAAAATACCAAAAACACGCAAATAACATTATATGGAAGATCATAAGAGTTCTGTGAACATAGTACCACACTCAACCTAAACAACACTTATCTGGTCACTGATCACAACTCCGGCATCCTGAATGAGGATATGAACGCCATCGTGGTGCCTTGGGACCCATAAACTCTCAGTGACATTTGAGGTAGGGCCCACCAAACATTCGGTAACTCTGGCTGCATTCGATGCCAAATTAAAACAACCAATTGGACTGAATGACCGGTAACTACTTTACTTGCTCGAAATAAAAAACTACGTAGGGTTTTGGAGGAAGGAAGAAGCGTATTTTGTTCCGGAATCTTAGCACGTAGCCAATTACCAAAACAATCTTGACTTCAGACAAAATCCAACAAATCCTCAGTCAAATAATTTCCTCCATCAAGGTAACTATGCTAACTTCTCTAGCCCGAAATAAGATTATCTGCGTTAGGGCGAATTAGGAACTTTTTTTCAGGCTTACGCACTACCTCCTCTTAGGATGGTTTACCAAGAAAGAGAACGAGATCGAGTCAAGATCCTCCACCTCGAACGCCAAGGTTCAATGTTTAAGGGTCAGAAAAAATTCGACCAATAGATCAGTTCTACATCATCCTGCGACATCACGAAAAATACAATAAGATGGTTGCCACCAAATTTAATAACATCTTCAATACGCAATAAAGCGTACAGGCAGGACAAAGAAAACCGACGATAAAACCATTGCCCACAATGACTAATCAAACAGAAACCACCTCATTCCGGCCCGCGGCCATTTTAAACTTCGGACATCAAAAACGCTAAAAGTATGAACGCGGCACAATAATTCACGCCTAAACATACCTTTAACCAAGGGCCTGCGACTCTGTTGGAACCAGATGCGAAACAACCGCGCGGTCTTGCCAAATTTAAGGAACACAGCGCAACCACTAAATCATCTTGTCAGCTTATATCAAACGAAAGCTCAGATAGTCGTTTAACATCAAACTAACTAATTATGTTGTTTCGTTTCTTTTTGGCTTGGTCTGTAAAGTCAGCTGCTCATCTCATCTCATCTGAAGGTTATCATATCAGATATAAACATTGACTAGATTTTTAACTTTTCCTATTAAACATTGAAACAAATCCAGGAAAATATCTGACAATCTCCGAAACCAATATTTTTGACATCCATGAGACTGTTTTAATGTATATTATCATCGAGAAGGTGATTATTCGGGAAGGTAAGAGAACTATTCAATATTTTGAAATGTATTGCTATAAATGCCTGTAACTTTGAAGGTCTCCTCGATAGCGACGGCAAGGATACAGTACGATCTATTGGGTGATGATGTGCTAGGCCAGTGGAAATGGTCATAAAGCTCGATCAATACTATCAAACAACCCGAGAAAATCAAGTTTCGTATACTACAGAACTCTCAATTTTCCCTGGAACAGCCCGAGAAAAGGCTAGGGTCATACGACAAACATGCAGATATGTAAACGAATAAGCAATATTATATTTAGCTAGCTAAAATAACTGACTTTATTTGACCTCTATCTGTTACATATTTTCATACTAAATTGACATGCAACACTCTATAGAGCAAAAAAAGTTGTATACACCTCATCTGCTCTTACTGCGTATAAGGAGATAAGACCATCTCTGGAATACTGTTCCGATGTGTGAAACATGGCACCGAAACTCTTGCTCAAGATATCGGACTCCATACAGAAGCAGTCCGTCTCGTGGATGACCCAGAGTTGACTAAAGGCCTTGATAGCCTTGAGCGTCGAGGAAATGTAGCGGTCTGTTTCAAAAGATTTTTTTCTGTATCTGGGACAAACTGGAGGGATGAAAGAAACATATGTTCTTTGGAACTGATTGGGGTCGAACTATCAACAAGTTTTTAATTAAAGATGATAAAAAAGACTCGAAAAATATTTATTTGAAAAAAATAATATGTTGTTTTTTAACTCAAAATGAGCGATTTTGGGTGTGGCACTCGAAAATTTTTCTGCCTCTGGGCTGGCAGGTGTATTTTGTCCTTCTTGACCTATCAGAAAAGGTGGCGACCCTAGCCATGAAGACATATAGTCGTATGCAAATTTAGAAAAAAAAAGTGGCTTCAAGCGATCAAGCAGTATTCTGCAGTATGCAACTTTTTATTTTATTTTTTTTTAATTAGGTTGCTTAACAGTCAAAAGGACCAGAACCGCTCCACAAACGCTAAATATCCTACTAACATATTTCCTAAAACATTCCATATTTAATCATTTCTCTATCTCCAATTATAAGCGAAATCCCAATATAGAGCCTAGAATTCCGGACACACTAGCCCATTCATATTTACATTATTTGGAGTGCCACTCTTGATTCTAAATAACGTGAAAACAAATTAAACAATAATTGCTTTTTGAAACATTATTGAAAATATTTAAACTTTCACCATAAAATTACATGTTGCACTTCGGGTGGTCAACTATTTAGTTAATGGGCTATACGATATGCTCATAAAACTGTCTTGATGGCTGACCAATCTTAACGTCTTCAATAACAAAATTGTTTAGTATAATATAAATGACAAAAAATCAAATGGAGGATAAAACACTTTAAATTTGAAGCTTATTCATATCCGTATGGATATATAATATACGTCATGATCAAATACATAGATTAGACACCGACCGATGTTTTTCGGTTCAACTATACCTAAGCTATTTTCAGCTGGGTGCACGGCACCTGTGAGATGTAGATGTATAGATAAAGATATACAAAATATTTCTGGGTACATTAAAATTGTAATTTTATTTTAAAATTTTGTGTGTTGATTTAAGGTTTAAGTGCGATTACACCTAGAAAACCTTTGTACCTATTACTTGTTTAGAGTATTTTTGTCGTGGAAGGAAGCTTAAATAAAAGGAGCATAAAAATTGTTTAAGTCCTAACCCTGTGCCGCAGGCAAAAATTCTTTTCCGCGCATATGCCATTTTGTCAAAATAACAGTTTTTTTATGCGTTGAAAAAGGTACAGGGTGGCTCGTTTATTATGGAATGACACCTTATCTCAGAATCTACGGGGGGTGTACCAAAAACAGTTTGATACAAAAGTTGTTTGGATTTACTTATCTTTTTAAAATATTATATTTTTATATAAACAGAATATTCGTATTTTCGTGAACAAGTATCAACTTCCTTATTTTAAACAAAATACCCTGTATATTAAGACATTTTTGAATTCCCCAGAAAATTCTAGATATTTTTTATATATTGTTACGGCTAGCCTAACAACCATCCGAACGTTTTTGTGCTACCCTATAAAACTAGCCGCCGCCGTGCCGCTCACTTCCCTGTCTGTATGACTCATCGCCCGGCCGGTCACGAAGTTTCAGGATCGCTGGAATTGTCTCGATGGCCTCGTCGAGATCATATAGAGTGGCCTCGGAATACTTCCGGAATATTCGTGATAGATTTAAGATTATATATAAGCAGACCTAAGGAGAATGTTAGTGAGTCGGTTAGTTAGTTCAGTTCAGTTAATCATTGAGTATTGAATAGATATTAGTGGTAAAGTTATAAGAGTAGTATAGAGTGTTAAATTGTATACAGTGGTAGTGAATAAAGAGAGTATTAGTTGAAAATAGCAAAGTTGTAATTCTGTTAAGAACCCACGGAAAAAAACGTAACAATTGGTGTCAGAAGTGGGATACAAGTAAGTCAACGAGACCGTTTTGATTCTGTGAAAATTTTATAACATCCTATGGTCAATACGAGGCAACAAACGGCAGAAATGGAGCAAATTAATAAAATGTTGGCCGATTTCATGGAAAATCTAAATGCTGAGAGATAAATAGAACAGGACCGGCTGCAGAAAATTTTTCAAGATCAAGAAGATAAAAAGCAAGCGGATCGGGAAGAGGATGAACGTAGAAGGCAAGCGGATCGGGAAGAGGATGAACGTAGAAGGCAAGCGGATCGGGAAGAGGATGAACGTAAAAGGCAAGCAGAACAGGACCGGCTACAGAAAATTTTGCAAGACCAGGAAGAGAAAAGACAAGCAGAACAGGACCGGCTTCAGAAAATTTTACAAGACCAGGAAGAGAAAAGACAAGCAGAGCAGGACCAGCTTCAGAAATGGATGCTGGATGTAATTGTAGGCGAGCAAGGAAAATTACAGAAAATATTGGACGGACAAAATGAGAAATTTGAAAAAGAAGTAAACAATATTCAAAAAGAAGTTGGAAATGTACAAAAAGAAGTTGGAAATGTACAAAAAGAAGTAGGAGACTGTCGAAATTTGAAAAAGAAGTGAAGAATCTACAAGCAGAATTTACCAGACTAAAACATCAAGCACCCACCGAGAGGGCATTCGCCTCAGGACAAATCATCAAACCTCCAACGTACGACGGTCAAACATCCTGGACAATGTACAAAAGACAATTTGAAGCCGCTGCTGTTGCCAACGGTTGGAATAATGAAGAACTGGCTACATCACTAGTGGTAGCGCTTCGTGGGTCTGCCCTAGAACTACTACAGACCATTCCCATCAGCCAACAAGGGAAATATGACATACTTGCAGCTGCCCTAGAGAGACGATTTGGAGACCAACATAGAAGACAACTGTATCACGCACAAGTTAAGTCTCGATATCAGAAGCCTGGTGAAAACCTGCAAGAGTTTGAGGCAGACGTCAGACGTCTCGTTCAGTTGGCCTATCCGGGAGCAACGGAAGAATTTCAAGAGGAACTTGTTGCTGAATATTTCATGGACGGTGTCAGAGATGCAGAAACTCAGAAGATGTTACGTCTAGCCAAATTTGATAGCAGCCGTGAAGTTTTGGGTAGAACTCTGGAAATCGAGGCGGCCTATAACATCTCTAAGCCAGCAATCAGGGACGTATCCATCGAGGAAGAAAATTTGGCGAATAATTGTGAACTAACTGAAATGGGCGGTATTATGAAGAAATTAACCGAAGTTCTTCAGGCCACGGAGAGATTCCGGGAGTCACTAGAAGTTAGGCCATACAACCGTCATCAGTGCTATAGATGTGGCAAGACTGGACACTTCAAAAGGGACTGTCGAGTACAAAGATTCGAGGAGCCAATAGAAGATAGGTCACATAACCGAAATACATCAAATCAGTGCTATAGATGTGGAAAGACTGGACATTTCAGAAGGGACTGTCGAGTACGGATACTCCGGAAGCCAATAGAAGTTAGACCATGTAATCGCAAGACTATAAATCAGTGCTATAGATGCGGCAGGACTGGGCATTTCAAAAGGGACTGTCAAGTACAAAGATTCCGGGAGCCACTAGAAGATAGGCCACGTAACCGAAATGTTTCAAATCAGTGCTATATATGTGGCAACACTGGGCATTTTAAGAGAGACTGCCGAGTACAACTACGACCTACAGCTCCATCCAGAGACAACAGCAGTTCAAGGCCAAGTCAGGAAGAGTTGAAACAATATAACTTTAAGGCTAAGCACAGGGAAGGAAGATACAGATGCTTTACCCAGAAGGTCATGTGGGGATACTTATAAACATCGCCAAAGAATTGACCAACGAGAAGGAATCACTCCCATTAGGCGAATCAAGTTTAAGGTTGATAAGCAGTGGACCACAGAGCAACTAAAGAAAGACCAGCTTGAGGATAATGAAATAGCACTACTACTAAAAGCTAAGGAAGAACGTCAACCAAGACCAAGCTGGAGAGATATTTCAACTAAGGGATCTACTTTTAAATCTCTGTGGGCTCAGTGGGACTCCCTGGTAGTTGAAAATGGACTACTTAAACGAGCCTGGGAAAGCGCCGATGGCAAAGTAGTGAAGACGCAGTTAGTGGTACAAAGGAAGAGGGTATCGGAAGTTCTGGACGAAGTACATAATAGAAAGTTTGGTGCTCATCTCGGAGTGAACAAAATGATTGACAAGATCCGCGACAGATTTTACTGGGTCAACTACTGCCAGGATGTGAAATCATGGTGCCAGCAGTGTTCAACCTGTGCCTCAAGTCAAGGATCTCAGACAAGATCCAGTGGGAAGATGAAACAGAATGATGTGGGACTACCGTTTGAACGTCTCGCTAGTGACCGAATGAAGGCTCGATATGATCTCCAAGCTAACTCTAGGGGATTTCGGATGAACGATAAAGTCTGGTTATATAACCCGCAAAGGAAGACAGGAAGATCTCTCAAGCTAACACCAGTATGGGAAGGACCCTATACGGTCATCAAAAGAATTAATGACGTTGTGTATAGAATTCAGCGTAGCCCCAGAAGCAAACTGAAAGTTGTCCACCTCGACAGGTTGAAAGCATATCACGGACATGAAGTAGCTGATCGGGACGATCAGAATTAAGAGGGAGGCAATGTTACGGCTAGCCTAACAACCATCCGAACGTTTTTGTGCTACCCTATAAAACTAGCCGCCGCCGTGCCGCTCACTTCCCTGTCTGTATGACTCATCGCCCGGCCGGTCGCGAAATTTCAGGATCGCTGGAATTTTCTCGATGGCCTCGTCGAGATCATATAGAGTGGCCTCGGAATACTTCCGGAATATTCGTGATAGATTTAAAATTATATATAAGCAGACCTAAGGCGAATGTTAGTGAGTCGGTTAGTTAGTTCAGTTCAGTTAATCATTGAGTGTTGAATAGATATTAGTGGTAAAGTTATAAGAGTAGTATAGAGTGTTAAATTGTATACAGTGGTAGTGAATAAAGAGAGTATTAGTTGAAAATAGCAAAGTTGTAATTCTGTTAAGAACCCACGGGAAAAACGTAACAATATAATATCCTCTATTTAAGTCTGGCGTGGGTGAAATATTGTCACGATTTGTATTTTGTATCGGTGACGACACGCCTTACTTAGCGTGTAGGAGAGTAACTCAGATTTAGGAACGCACTACGTCAAGCTGAGAAGAGATAATAAAGGAGACACATCGATAAAAACAATAACAAATTTATTTACAAACAAACTTAACAACGGTTAGATTGTATACTAATAAAGGCGTGTTTAAGATTATAGATGAATTAAGAGTTTACACTATACCCAATTAATATGAAATGCATGTCTTCTCGAGGGAGGCTTAGTTCAAAGTTTGTCTAGCAAGCGACGTTACTATTTTATTAATAAAGTTTATGTGAGCGGGTTGTCTTTTATTTAGGTATTTGTTCTGATATTTATAAGGTAAGTATTTTAAGTTTATCACGAATTGCTAAGGCACTTTCACTACTTTTTAAAACTCCCCAAAAACTATCCCTTTACTAGAAGTTCTAATACTTCATAAATTCGACTCTCTCTATACTTTTTAGTAGCCCCCGAATGCCGTATACCTATGCATACGTTCACCCAGGTTAGGTAAGGACCTGACAACCTTATACCTGTGTATAAGTGTTCTCAGTTATGGGGGTTGTGGGATAGAACAACTAGAAGTGGACGTACCTGTGTACTGTCCAGCGACCAATCGAGCGGTCTGAGAGACCCAAAAGTCTAATTAACTCGGCGTTTGCCGGCGTATTTATATGTTACAAAATGCTGACGGCTGCATCATTAAGGATTAAAGTCGCTCCCGTCGACCGATCAAATTGTTTATAATTAACAGTGAATGTTTATATAACATTTTTCAAGTTCAAGTTCAAACTTGCGACAGGGTGATATTTAATTAATGATTTTAACTAGTACACAATATTATAATACTTCTGACACAATCGTGTCAGGAACGCTTTTAGACCGGCGCGACGTAGCGACGAGTTACAGAATTCGGAACAGGTAGTGGAAACTTTTTGCTTAGAAAACGTGTTCTAATCCTTCGGGGCGAGTCTGGAAAGTCGTGCCGGCTGGAAGGTGTAAGGGGTGGGTCGCGTAGTGGAGGGTGATTCCTTCTAGGGCTCCAGGTTTATTTCTGTGCGCGGTAGTGTGGCCTGAGGGCGGTCGGGGGTATTTCCGGCGGGGATTTGGGGACTCTGAGATAAAGTGGTTATACCTACAGTGCGCAAAGCCTCCTTGCATAAGAACTCAGTCGTGCAGTCGTGCAGTGCATTAGCTTTTTATTTAATTAGAGTTGGTTTCCTTGTAGAAGGGGATCAACTTTAGTAGTCTCTGTTGGCATTTTTATAATAAATAAACACATGGTGTTCAAAAACTAACATTAAATATTTAAATAAAAATATCATTAAATGTCATTTTTTTCAAATAGGATTAATAGCATTAAAAATAAGGGCGACTTTGTATAAGATTGTCTGTTCGAAAAACTTCTAGTTTTTGAAATATTGCCAATTTAACATTTTTCTATTGCAAAAATGCTATATGGTTTTAAGTTTTGATATTAGTTGGCCATGGCTGCGAGGCGTGGTGAAAAAAAGCAATCGAGCAGTACAGAAATGACACTATTTCTTGTAGTCTGACAATACACCTACTTATTACACCAGCTGGGACGATTAAGTTACTAACCTTTCGTCGGGCGCAGCTGTTCTAGTAGATACAACAATCTCTCTTTTGCATCATGTATGGTAACCTATAGTGTTAAAATCCCCACCGCATAGGTAGCCTCCTATAATGTGTCTAGAAATGTAAAACGCTGACCAATGGTAGTGTTCTTCTCTATGCTAAAATGCGATATTTATAATTTGTAAATTAAAACGTAATCAGGTGCAGTGTATCCAAGAAATCAAAATGTTTGTCACGTGCACATCAAACCTTCTAGCACAAACTGGCATGAACATATCGATAGCTGGTGTAAAAGTAGGAAGTTAACAGTAGTAGGCTCTACTGTAATACACTAGCAAAACCTGGTTTCAAGTATACATAATGCTCCATAAGCAAGTGCCAAAACAAAGTTACCTGTGTATTATTACAATTTTGGATTTTCAAGATATCTTCAACTATTTTCGAAATACTGATAATTGAAAATCGGAATTTTGGCCAATTCCTTCGTGACGCTGATAAAATTATTAGTAATGCCCTACCAAACGTTAAGTGACCTACGATCTGACAGCTTATGACAGTATATTATGACAGTATGGAAATAGATGATAAAAAATTAGCAAGTCTGAATGTACTCGAGACACTGATGTGTTAACATATCCTATATCGACATGCACAAATAATTGAGCAGCCCTCGTAAAATCACTGCGCATGGTTATGATTTCACAGCCGCTTGCACATTTCCGTCCCATTTGCCGAGATTTACCCTCATACCCGCGTAAGATATTTAGACATCAAAAACTCAAAAACATCGCAGAGGGAATTTGGTGGATGCGTGGATGAAAATAAAGGTCTTATGTGTTATTATATTTCTAAGGAATGAATGAATGAATGATCTTGGTGAGTACAAGTACACTGCGACCTGTATAGATCTATTGTGTCTCCCTCCTTGGTACTTCCATTGATGTGATTCTCAATCACAGTACCTCATCCAGCTTCAGTGCTTTGATAATGGCAAGCAGTCTGCATGGATTGTTCTATGGAAGGAAGTTCCTCCTATTAAACGATGTAGCATCCAAATCACGCCATTCGCCTTTTCACGACCGCCTCGCACTCCGTGCCTGAGGGAGCCCTAGAATTATCTTTGATTGCCTTGTAACGAAATATAAGTTATCGTATATCAATCTATTCCGCTCCACTAAAGTATATCTATTTATCAATGGTTTTCAATGTTCAGTATATTGATCGGCAGTGACACCTATCTGTGAATGGATATATTTCGCACAGTTAACTACTTAAGGAGAACAGGTATCTACGCAGATTTATATCCATAATTCGCGAATTCGTGTAATTACAAATTTCTTTGTCAAGTGATGCCATCTGTTCGGAAAGGGGCTTATGTAATGAAGGACGTAGTGCGTTATTCAATATCTGTAAAATTAGCATGTAATCTACAATAGATTGCTACATTTAGCGTATGTTGAATGTTTCCTTAGTTTGACGTCGGGTTTCCGATAGCGGTTGTCACATGGTAAAACTGCCCAATGAGAGCATTGAAAATCGAAATAAGTAGAACGAAAATTTTGAAACGAAGGGTGTCATCTTGGTGAGAGCGTTTGACACGGTAAGTGATTATTTTTCTGATCTCAAAATATTTAATTCATCCTGCATAATTTTCAATAATCTTTTAGTTTTTCAAATATATAAGTAATAATTGCTTCCAATTCACATAATTATATTTGGCCAAAGCGAGAATTTAGCATTTTTATATTGCATTTTTGAGTGATTGACGATTTCAACAATCTAAATTTTTTATGGTGACCTTTAGGTTTAAATACCGTTTTTTTTTTTATTGGATAATGGCAGATCGTATTGGTCATATTCGTGTAATTTGATAATGGTTTAATCCAAATATATAGAGAACGTAATTGTTTCATCGTTTAGTGGTCAAACATGTGATTTTACATATTTTCATTTAAAATGAACAGTATTACCTGGCAGATTCTCAGAGCGAATTTTATATGTTCCTGTAAAAGGTAGTTAATTGAATTTGAGTAGAATTTCGCTGGATTTTCCTTTGTAGTATTGTTGATCATAGTTTTTTTCAGGCTTATTTCATTAATATTTCAGTTTATTAGTAACATCAAGCGAAGCATATAATTATTATCACTTACCGTGTCACGCTTTATCAATGAGGTACCGATATTAATTTACATATATGAGAGGTTTATGTACATGTGTGTAAATTTACCTGTTTTTTTCTTTACCGTTTATCTAAGTTCCTATCTCAAGGCGAGATGGTGATTATCTTATCTTTATCTTTGATTAATTGAGACGTAATTTACGTTCAATTATTGTTTATGTGCCAAGGGGCCATATTTATAAATTCATTTCATAAGTAATAGAAATTACTTATCTGGAGTCATAAGACTCGTTTAAAGAGAGGTTGTACCTCGTTTTTTTTGAATTATTGTTTATGTGCCAAGGGCCATATAAAAAAAGTATAGAAATTACTTATTTTGAGTTATAATAAGGCTCATTCATAGAGAGGTTATACCTCGATTTTCTTATTTATCATAAAAATCTAGTTATCTTCTATTGGAACTTGCCGAGAGCCACTGTTTGGACAAGTTTCATAATTTTCTTTTGAATCTTAAATTTTAATCATAATTTTCTTTTGAACCTTAAATTTTAATTATAAATTCTTTTGGATTTCATATCTTAAAGTATCTTGAGTAACAGTAATTATTTACGGTTGCTTAACCATAGTTATCTATAGTTTTTGCTCAACTTAAAATTGTAATTTAAGTTCTGTTTATACCTGCTGTAACCAGTAAATTTCCAAATTGTCATTGTTAATACCTCCTGTATGATAGTCCAACTGAGGTCCACAGGATACTTCCCTGAATAATTAGTTAATAAGCAGTATTAGTTGGTCTAATACCTTTTTTGTTTGATTTATTGTAGGATCGATCGAGTTCTTTAAGACGCAAATTAATTTTTAATGTTCTTATCTTTATAATTCTTGATATCTTAATATATATTTTATAGATTTACATTGTCTCAAGGAGCTCTGGCGCCCACAACATCATAAAAAAATATAGTTAGTGAAAGAGACAACTCACACCCTCAGTGATATAGAATCTCATATTTAAATAAACTAAATAAATTAATTTTCGCTTTATCCTTACAAATTGGCGATTGAGCTAGAAATTCATTACAAAGTAATTTAATCACAAAGTGGCGCTCAACTAATTAATTAAAATAATTAAATACATTTCTTTGTAAAGTGGCGCCCAACGTGGGGCGTTCATTACCGTGTGGCGGCCAACGTGGGGCGTTCATTACAGCCTTACCCCTGGAAGACGTTCCCATAGACTGCTCCATTTGGTTCACTTTTTTCCTGAACCCTTCATTGTAGATGTGCATTCCTGTGCCACAGAAAGGTTCTGGTCCTAAAAGCAAAGTTTGTGCTCCTACTTTTCAAAGTTGGTCGGTTTTTTCATTGCTTTCTATTCCAGCGTGTCCTGCAGGGATAGTTTGATATTTTTGCTTAGTTCGTTTAGCCTATCTAGGCATTCACATACCATTCTAGAGCTGATTGTTGGTGAGTTCAGCGCTTTGATAGCTGCTTGACTATCTGAGAAGATGGCAATCTCTTTCTTCCTATAATTTCTGTCAAGGTTGACCTGCGCACATCTTCCTATGGCGTTAATTTCCGCCTGGAATAAGTTCGAGTGTTTTCCCATTCCTTCGGAGAATTTGACTCCTGGCCCAAATACTACTGCTCCGGCCCCTGTTCAGTTCTTGACCCATCTGTATACCATAGCACCTTGCAGCAATGTGAGAATGCCGGTGGTGTTCTTTTTTCCATTTTTCTCTGTTTCTTATCACGAGGTAATTTTCAAAATTGCTTTTGAGTATATCGTCCCTGGGGAGCCCAATAAGTTATATATCCCTGGTCAGGGATGTCAGTTTACTCTTTCTAAGCCATCCTCTCTCGCCCGCTCTCTCTCTTGCTTGTCTAGCTGCTTCCTCTGTAATAATGCAATAATAATAGAGGTGCGAGGCCTAGAATTGCATCGATTGCTACTGTTGGCCTTGTTTTCATTGCGCCTGTTATGCTTATGCACGTCAGGCGTTGTATTTTGTTGAAGGCAGATTTTATGCCCTACTTTTCCGTTTCCTTGAACCAAACTATCGACCCGTAAAGTGGGGTGGGTCCTACTATCATTGTGTATATCCATAGCAGGGCTTCTGGTTTAAATCCCCAGGTTTTTCCTGCCAGGCTTCGGCACACCATGAGGGCCCTCGTAGCCTCAGTTACAACTCCTCAATCCATTTGTGTTTGCAGTCCAGCGTTATGCCTAGATATCTGACTTCCGATGTTGGTGTAATATTGGTCCCGTGTATTCGAATAACTTTCATTCCAGGGAGTTCTCTCTTCTTAGAGGAGGGTACTATGGTTGTTTACTATGGGCTTATTTCCAGCCCCACTATTTGGAACCATTCTTCCGTTGCTTTGAGTCCAGCTTGAAAGAGTTCACATAGTGTACCCTCCTCTTGCTGTGATGACAATATAATCGGCATACGCAACACAATGTTGGTCTGTCAGTATTTATAATAGTTCGTCCACCACTAGACTCTACATTAGTGGTGGACATACTCCCCTGTGGCGTACCTCGAGTGGTGCTCACTTCAATAGCCTGCCTGCCTAGTAGAGTTTCCGCTGTCCTCGTGGCAAGCATCTCACACATCCATTGAGATATTGTTTAATTCACTCTCTTTCACGTTAGCGCCCTCTTTACAGCCACGTGGAATATATTATCGAAGGCTCCCGCTATGCCTGGGAAGGCGCAGAGCACGATTTCTTTCTCATTTGCGGTTTCTTGTATCATGCTGGTCCGTTGGAACAGTGTGGTCTCTGTGGACCTGCCCGTTCTGTATGCATGCTGGCTTGCATTCAACTGCCGCCTTAGTAGTGGATCTGATGTAATTGTTTACTGCCTTCTCCATCGTCTTAAGTAGGAATAACGTGGGGCTGATTGGTCTGAAGGATTTGGGATCTGTCCCATCCTTCTTTCCTCTCTTCGGGATGAAGGTGACTTTTGCCCTTCTCCACGCTTTTGGTATGTAGCCCATGGCCATACTGCTTCTGGTGATATCTATCTACAAGGTGTGGCATAAGTTCTCTTTTTTCCATTGTTGAGGGACGATTTCATCCATCACTGGCGATCTAAGTGGTTCAAATGTATTCATTCAATGCCCATTCGAGTCTCCCAGCAGTGAGTACCGTTTTTGTCAGTGCCCAGTAATCCCTAGTAGGCGCCTTAGGCTAGCTCTTTCCTCACTTAAGTTTCTTACTTGACTACCTGAGAAGTATTGGCTCAGGAGGAGGAGCGCCCGCTCTCCCTCTCCTTCCATGTAGGTGCCATCCAGCTTTTTTAAGGCCATTGTCGAGCTTGTTCCCTCTTTTGCCATGGCCTTGTGTAGTCTGGCCGCAGCTGGAGCAGAGGAGATGTTTTCGCAGAAGGCTCTAAAGTTGTTCCTATTGGCCTTTCTGAGTGCCCTGTTGTAGTATGTTAGAACATCTGTGTAGCTCTGTCACTCTCCGAACCTTTTTGCTCTGTTGAATAGACAGCGAGCCCGGATTCGGAGGCGTGTCACGTTATTATTCCACCGTATGAGCGGCTTTAATAATTAGTAATTAGGTTAAATATATTATTTTTTAGAAAATCCAACAGATTCCATTTCCACTGCTCTAAATGTCGACCTTTTAAATTCACAAAGGTCCAGTTTTTAAGTGAAGATAATAAGCGGCAAAGGATGCAATTATGCTGCGGGGACTAGACCGAAATCCAATTTGTTTTTACGAAATTTTGTGGACCGCTGAACCAAATCTTTCAACTAGCGGCACCTTTAACAGAAATAATTCCAACTATAACCCAAACTGAAAAATTGCCACTATAGCCCAAACTAACAGAAACTAACCCAAACAAATGCGCTTGAAACAAGAATTATAAAGTCGTCGGGTCGCAAGAACGTTAAAGAGATTTTAACGTTCTTGGTCAGGTCGTAGGTCAATTAATGTTTGGTGTATTGCCATCAATTTTATTTTGGAACCCTTGCTTTATGAAGGGAGTTTAACGGGAGGAAGATACCCATTTTTAAACAACGAAATTGAAGAATATTTGGAAAATCCCTTTAGTTCACGTGAACAGATTGATTTGACAACAGGATGGAGCTCCCCCACTTAATATTTAAAATGTAGCGATTTATTTTAATGGTAAATGTTCTGGATAGATAGGAAGATAAGGCCGTTAAATAGTCCAGACCTTACTTTAATGGGTATAATTCTTTGGAGCGCAATTAAAGGCAGTCTTATGACGACAATCCAACTTTCTCAAACAAGTCCTTCATGAGACCTTTTTGACAATACTTCAAGATGAAAATTCATTATGAGGTACACCAAAGAACACAGGCATTTTGTCAAAATAGCATACGAGGTATGAACACCAAATTAATTTTATTTCGTAATGAATGACATTTGCTTTTTCTTTGTTTCTTTATATAATTGGTATTGTTCTCAAGCAGACCGGTATGGCGGCTAGCGACAACCTGTAATCAATCCTGTAATCAATTATCCATTAAACAACTTAAAATTTAATTTCTTGTTATCATTCATTATTCAGGAAAAGGCTTCCTTAATGCGCCAAAAGATGTTTTTATTTCAAAAATTGTTACCAAAATAAGACACTGTTGGGGAAACATAGCTTGCTGACAACGCCCTGTATCTATGTAGTATGAATGAGCCATAATTAATCCACGAATTGATTTATTTAACCCCGGGTACAAACCAATTTGTGCATTTAAAGCAACATATTTCAGTTCTTCATTGTGACTCCTTAGTCCAAACTTGGATGGTCAATTCCATCATATAAAGCTAAATGTCATTCTGTCAATTCAATCGTGTGTAAGCGTTTTCAATTTAATAAAACCGTGTCTCCGTCAGTGTTCAGTAAACAGCAGTGTGTCAAAGAAAGAAAGAAGATGTTTTCAGCCTCTCAAATGTAACCGACGCGTTCTTTCCCGCGTTATTGTCCCTCCCCAGCTCTTAAGAAAAATCATATTTCAGTTCAGTTCAAGCGTTCACTCGAATAGCAGTAACAGGTGCTGTTCTCCCTCTGGCCAAAGGTCAAATTCCTTTTGGGCCAATTTCTCCGATTGTATTCACAAATATTAGAGAATATTTAGTGTACCTACCTCTGTTATTTTTTCCACGTTGGACAAAGTCCTCATTTATGCGTTTTAACGCAATTCTTTAAGGCCAGAAACGACGTAGCGTTTCGGCTTACCTGTTGCTGTGAAGAAGAAGAAGGTAAAAATGGCGCGGCTGTGGAAAATTTGTAGGTTGAGCTGGACAAATTATTCCTGTACGAAAGACGAAGGCTTGGTCAGATCCCTGTCCTAGCAAGTTGTAGTTATTTATAAATAAGTAACCTGTGTATATTTAATATCTATGTGTGAATGAACGAATGCTTGAAATTAGTCTAAGAATTGTATATGTATATTTCTATTTTTCGTATCAAATGCAAGTACATAATTATATTATTAAAGGATTTAATAACTAACCTACTTACCGATGTTCAATTCACAACGTATGTTTAAAACCCTCACCACCCTATCTTAATACAGTCCACTACTTTAATTGCTTGTAGTTAATTATACTGTTAATTGCTACCCTCACCTTTGTGGTCAAAATAAGTTAAAAAAAATAATTTGTTTGTATCGACCAGACACATACAACATTTTTGTGTTTTATATGACTTCATTTACGATCCTGTACAACATGTAAATATGATTTCCAGTACAAAAGCATTTCTAGCGCTTCATCTAGAAAAGAAAGGCTGTCAAATGCCGAAAATCGCAAGAAAAAAAAAGCAAATTTTTCTCAAAGTTACAACATGTGAAAATTGGGGTGAAAATTGCTTTTGCAAATCTTTTTGTGAATCAGTTTATATTCAAATTATATAATATGTAATATGGCCGCTCCCGTGTTGATAGATAAACATATAATTAAATAACGACAGTTATTCTTCAGCTAGTTCATAATAACTGAATATTTTCAAATTGTCCTTATAAAAGAAGAACCTATAACTACAAATTATAATTTTCCTGCCGATCAGGAAATTGGTAATGGTTTTAAGACAAGTTCTTTCGAAGACGAATCTGTTTTTTCCTATATCACGCAATTTGCTTGCAGCGGCCAATTGCAAAATTATACCGAGCCTTTTCCTTTCTTGGTCATTTCAAATTAAGTTTTTGCTACTTCCAGCTAATGGGTATGTTTTTAAATTTCGTTTTTTGACTGTCGTGTAACAACTTGCGTCATAAATTGAGATAGCTTTTTTTACCTATTAGATGCGTCTTTACCGTAAGAAGTGCAGTAAATGGATTGTACGATTTATACATGTTTAAATTAGCACTGTAACATTTTATAGTGCTAACGGAACAGTATGTAAATGTAATATGCCACAATGCCCGTCTATCGCAGCATTTTAACACCTAAACATGTAATTTACACGCAATTTACTTCCGGCCTACCATGAAAATTATCTCTTTAACTAACGTCGTTGTTTCTGCAATAGCGATAAGCGCTATGGTTTGGGATTAGTATTACTGAGGATTATTAACTGAGCTAACCCAAACTAACCCAAACTTTTGGCATGCAACTAACCGAAACCAGTCCACAATACGAGAGCTCTCGCTTCTGATAGAAGGGCGAACAAGAATTTAGTTGTAATTTCGGGCTTTCGGTATGACATTAGAAGGGTATGATATGGTATGGTAGAGGGGTCGCTCGGCAAGATTTACCCTTCAGCACGTCGACCATAATTGATCTTTTGTGTATACCCTTTTATTTTACATGAAAATTCCTATCTCTTTCGAGAACCTCAGAATATTTCGAGGGTTGAGCATTTGTAGATCTCCAGATGCCACAAGGGCATTTTCGAGATGCCTCAACCTTTGGTGAGTTATAGATAGATAGATAGATAATTTATTGGTAACAATTACACAAAAGTGCTATCACAAGTCAAAGTATAAAAATGCAGTTCCTGTAAAGAAACCTACTTAAAATAATAATAAAAAAGTTAAAATAGTTTTACAACAACACTACTGAACATTTATAGTTACTATGTCTGCCTTACAAGACAAAGACAAAAAAGGTAACACAAACAATTATTACAATTAACACACTATTAAAATAATTTAGATACAAAAGAAATTCTAAACTATATCACTAAAATCATTACTGGGGTAATCGTCAAAAGAATGAAATGCTTTTAAAATTAGATATTGCTTTATTTTTCTTCGGAATTGACCCTCCTCGAGCTCTCTCATAACGGGGGGTAAAATATTAAAGAATATTACACAGTAATAGTCTATGCCCCTTCTAGTTCGTGCAAGCAAGCCTGCGAAAAGGGGCCGGGTCCAAACTTCTCAACGAAAAATTCATGTTCTGGGCCTTAAGGCTCAGCTTATTAGACAAAAACCAGTCTTCTATGTTTGAATGTTTATCATGAGCAATATTTAGTATGGGCTCAGAAGGATGGTAATTTATAAGATGCGTGGTGTCATCAGCGAAAAGAATCAGGTTATTCTGTGAGTTAATGTAAATTAAAAATAATGTCGGACCCAATACTGATCACTGGGGTACTCCGTGTGTTATTAATTGTCTGTTCGACTTGCTGCCATTATGAGAAACAAATTGAATACGGTCCGACAGATACGACTTCAATAAGAGGATGGATTCAAGGTGGAAATTATAAAAAGACAGCTTTTGTAACAGAACGTTGTGCGATACGCAGTCGAACGCTTTGGTTAGGTCAAAAAAGGAAGCATAGGTGACGAGGCCCCTTTCCAAACCGTTAGGCACATCCTCGTTAAGGTTGTCGATTGCAATAGTAGTAGACCTTTTATTACGGAACCCATATTGGCCCTGAAAGAACAAATTGTGACTCTCGAAATAATTATTTATTTGGTCCTTCAGAATAGACTCGAAGATCTTCGAAAAAATAGGAAGAAGTGCTATCGGTCGGTCGTTGTTACAGTCGTCAAGTGAGCCTTTGTTCTTGAAGATAGGAATGACCTTGGCAACCTTCAGGAATGCCGGAAAGACAGCACTAGCTATGCACTGATTAATCAGTTCAGTCAATGGAGATATTAAGAGGTTTTTTAAGGTTTTGAGAATTTTTGTATTAATCTCATAACAATCCTTACTCTTGCTGTTTTTTAACTGGCATATTTTTTTTCTAACAATATTATTAGTTGTGGATTGAAAAGAAAAAGGCTTTGCGCAAAAATTGCCAGTTAGGTAATCACTAAAATGTTTTTCGGTTGTTAGTAACTTATTAATGACCCCCTCAGCGATATTTAGAAAAGAATTATTGAAAGTCTGAGCATTAAGTATGTCAGATGATTTAAGTTGTGTTTTTCCATTTTTTTTTTTAATTAGGTTCCACATAGCAGATTGTGGACAATCTGATGTTTGAATGTGTTGGTCATATGCTCTCTTTTTTGCTATGGAAATTTCGATTCTGTACTGTTTCTTGTATTCTTTTATCATTCTTAAAGGCACCAATACAGGACTTTCTCTACCAATACGGGCCAGCATAGGCAGCCTCTCCCTCATCTCCCTGAGCTCGGCATTGAACCAGTCAAGGGAGACAGCTCCACCCTCCTGGGCAGTGACCATTCTGGACTTAACCGGAAAGGAAGACTCAGCCGCGCAAGTTATTGTATCAACAAGGATACCAAACTTGTCCCCCACACCAATCTCATTGTCAGCAATGAATGCCCAGTCAACGGCCTCGACAGGATTATATAGCAAAAAAAGGCCTTGCTCTGTTATAGGTCGGTAATTTATGCGAGCACCGCTCTTACACTTGGTCCTGCTGATGTCAAATAGAAAAAATATACCACATTGATCGGATATAAACTTACCATGATCGAGATTTGTGAAGACGTTGTCAAGACATACATTCAATCCGGTGGCAAATTCAATGGTCTTGAACAAACCATAGGACTGCAAAAGGGTGCAAAGATCAATTGCTCGATGATCGTTTCAAGAAAAATGAACATTAAAATCCCCCGTGAGAACAATTCTCCCAGACAAATTTATTTTGTCAAGGCAAGTAGACAATATCCCAAGAAACCTCTCAAAATCGCCACTTGGTGACCTGTATACGGTGACAATCTGAGTGTCCAGCTCCACGATGAGCACACCTGACATCTCACTATGCAGCACCTCTGAGAGATGAGATAAATTAAGATTGTAAAAAGTTTGGCTGCCTTGTACATAAATTGCAACACCACCACAGACCTACAGAAACCAGCAGCGGCACTGTAGCCCTTTAAAGAAGTTGCTAAAAATTCATCAGCCAAAAGCCAGTGTTCATTAAGACAAACACAGTTAATCTGATTTTCAGTGAAGATTACCTCGAGTTCTAAAGTCTTGTGACGTACACTCTGTATATTTGCATGTACAATTTTAAATCTACTAACTGGATTGTACTGTTCAACCGAGTCCTGTTTTACACAACTTAATTCTTCAGATATTAATGGGGTTATGTTTTCCGTCGTGGCATTGTTGCCACTGTCTGGCGCTGGAGATTCATAAAAAGGTTAATTATAATTCCCTATGGCCACAGTGCAGATCACAGGTAGTGCTCCTGCTCACTATATGGTACAGCAAGACGAAATGAAGAACAATACTTATCCCTCTTTGTTTGAATTTTCACACAGTCGCATCCTTTGTCCAAGTTGGTATACTTTAGGAATTTTAGAATATCGTCACCCTTCATATCAGGAGCAAAGCCTGAGATGAATGAAAATGACATCCTTGAAGCTTTTTTTAGTAGATCCATGTTCTCGTTGGTTCCTCTCAGTGGTTCAGGCCTGCTTTTCCTTTTTATGTCGCTCTCATTTATTTGACCGCGAACATTTGAGGTTTTATTTTGTCTAAATCTTCGCTTCTTCTGCACTTCCCATTTGTCTTGTTCATTTTGAAGTGGTTTATTATTTTGACAGTCATTTTCATTTGCCAGTTGTTGTCTTAGCACTTTTGTCGATTCCGATTGTATAACCTCAATAACCTCATCCTCAATGCTATTGATATTACAAACGTCAATGTCTTGGGCAGGTGGTACGTTTGAACTAACTGAATACTGAATTCAATTCATCAGAACTACGAATTTTTCGCTCATTCAGATTCACAGGAATTGGAGTTTCATTTTCAGAACTTACGTGTTCACTGGCGACATCTAACGGATGGTGTTCTAGCTCGTTCGTTCCTGCGTTCCTGGGCAGAGGGAGGGGATCAAACATGGAATGATCGGGATGTTTCCTTTTTACCTCGGATCCATCAAATTTTGAGCCCATCAAATCATGTTTTTCTTTCTATAGGGTGATGTTTTCATGGAGAATCATGTTCTTTTCCTCCCTTTCTTTCAAAATTCTTCTAAGAAGTAAGATTTGGAGTTCTTTAATGTCGATTTCGGATCCAACCTTACTATTTTCTTGACAGAAAATAACACGAGTTTCATCGACAACTGCACATTTTCGCGGTAATCGCGAGATGCACACGATTTATGAAAAGCATTCCCACAAACTATGCATACTGCACACCCGAAGTTCTTAGTTTTACAACACTTTAATTGCACTTTTTGAGTAGTTTTAAGACGACCATTAGTCGGCGCCACCTTGGATTTATTATTTATTTATTTTTTTTATTTATTCTCAAGTACACTACAGAGTTATAGACCCTAAATAGTACTACAATAGGAAAACTTAATAAAAAACATCTTGGAAGCTTAAAACAGGCCAGTTTCCAATAAGATAAGGACTGGTTATAAAAAACATCTTGGAAGCTTAAAACAGGCCTTTAGTTGTTGCTTTAAAATTGTAAAGACTTCTATTGAAAAGATCTGTATTATTAAAATATCTATTATAATTTATAATTAACTTGTTACTAAAAAAAACACTGGCTTCCATATTTTTTTCTGTAGGGCGCGTTCACAAATGAATGCCTCAATCTAGTTGCTGTCTGAGACACTCGAAAATCTAAAGTGCAAGCAGATCACCACAATCAATATGACCATTTACTAACTTAAACTAAATAGAACCAATGCCTGTCTTCGTCGCACCTCTAAACTCTCTAATCCTACCAACTAAAGTCGCGTGACATAAGGCACGTCTCTATAGGGAAATCGAAATTTGTACAACAAAAACTTTGCAAACTTGTTTTGTACCGCTTCCAAACGTTGAATATGACAGTTATACAGGGGACACCATACAACATACAATACTATTATACTCTAATATGCTACGGACAAAAGAATTATATAAAACTCTAATAGCTCTCACATCACAGAACTCAGAACAAACACGACGCAGAAAACCCAACATCTTTGTTGCCTTTAATATAGCATTATCTATATATTTGTTAAAGCTGAAATAGTCACTAAATACTACACCCAGGTCGATAAAACTATTTACAGTTTCGAGATTAATGCTATTTATCATATACTGGTATTCTACAGGATTTTTATTTTTGTGGAAGCGCATAACTTTACATTTATTTATATTAATTTGCAGACAATTTTTGTCGCACCACCCCGAAAAATTGTCTAAATCCTGTTGCACGTCTAGGCAGTCTCGAGGTGAGTTCACGGCACAATACAGTTTTAAATCATCCGCGTACAAAAGACATTCACACTTTCTGAAAACCCGTGCAACACTGTTGATAAATAATAAGAACAATACTGGCTCTAAAGGCGCGTTTTCACGGGTCGATCTGAGTTGAACGATTTGGGTCGATTATTGAATCGAAAGAAAATTGAATATGTAAACCACCTTTCGGCTTGGCCATTCGGCGGAGTGAGTCGATTCGACGGAAGTAGAAAGACTGTCTACTTTTGGTCGGCGATTGCCGCCGAATCATTGTCGAACGACTGGAATGGAATGTGTAAACTTCTCGTCGTGCAGATTTGTATCGTTTCATCGAGTTTTTCCAATAATTTTTTCTAAAAGTTCTTCAAAATGTGCATTATCCATTCTTAGATGATTCCTATAAGCCTCTGAATCTTCCACAACCAATTCTCGAAGCAGAATTTGTGATACGCCATGGTTATTTCGTCTTAGAATCCATGGTCTTGTCCAACACCTTTGTTTTTCTCTTCTTTAATTTAGTACTTATTTCATCCCTAATTGAACAACAAATTAATTGCGCATCTACATTAATAAATTTTACGTAACGCCATTTTCTACTGCAATTATTCAACATGCATCGCCTACCGTGTAAACATTTTCGCTTTCAACGCAAGTCGAATTATAGTCGAACGACCCAAATCGTTCAACTGAGATCGACCCGTGAAAACGCGCCTTAAGTGTGATCCCTGAGGAAAACCCGATGTAACAGGAATTTCATAAGACAATGTGCTACCAAGTTTTACGCGCTGTTTCCTGTTCGTAAGGTACGATTTTAGCCATTGAAGATAAGGACTGGTTATGCCCATAACGCATAGTTTTTCGAGCAGCAACTGGTGACACACCTGGTCGAAAGCCTTTGTAAGGTCGGTATAGACCACATCCACTTGATTACCGTTTTCGATATTTTTCACTAAATAGTTCTGAAATGTTCCTAGGTTTGTTGCAGTAGAACTTCCCCTAAAAAAACCGTGCTGATGGGGTGATATGTGATGCTTAAAGCTCTCAAACAATTCCTCGATGGGAACTAACCACGACTCCTTCCATAAAGTAGGAAAAAAACCAGCATTAAATGATTTCTGAAATATTGTGCACAGTGGGCTCGCAAGTGATACACAGCATTCCTTCAGAAAAACTGCGGGTACTCCATCTGAGCCAGTACTTTTTCCTTTATCAAGCGAAGCGAGCCTCTGATAAACAACTTCGTAGGTAAAGTGATGATTAGAAAGAAATGTACATTCTTTTTCGTCCACTGTATAAGGCTGATGTGTTGAGTAATTTCTGTAACAAGTTCCAAAATATTCGTCAAAAGCGTCAGCTATTTCCTTCGCGGTATGCTTCTTTTGTTTGTCAAGCTCCATATGTTTAGGAATACCGTTATTCCTTTTAAGCGAATTTATGTAAGACCAAAAATACTTAATATTTTTGGGAGTTGTCTGCTCTACACTCGAAACATATAAAAGATAACTGAGTTCTATTAGATGCTTTGACTCCCTGCGAAGCATTGAATATTGTTTGTAATCTTCCCGACTTTTCGTTCGTTTGTATTTTTTGTACGCCTTATTCTTCTTGTTCATAAGTTTCCTAGTTTCATGCGTATACCACTTAGGATACTTGTTGTTTTGGAACTTTTTCTTTGGAATATATTGTTCAATAGCTTCGGACAACGCTTTATAGAAGTACTCAACGGCTAAATCCACATCACTGCATTGATCCAACCATTCCCAGTTAATGTTTAAGAAGTAATCATTCAATTTATGATAGTCAACTTTGTTAAAATTATAGACTATAGCCTGATCGTTTTCCAACGTAGGGAACAAGGCTAAAGAGAAAATCATCTCCACTGGAATATGATGTTGCACCAAGTTACTCAATGGTGAAGGCGCAGACTGCAGAAAGAAGTCGTCCAAATCGTCACAAAACACAAGATCGAGATACTTTTCCAAACCACATAGCTTGATGGAGTTCATTAAGAAACATTCCAGTAATTAGAGTTTCCGCTTCTATTGAAGGCAAATCAGGTTGTAGTAGACAACCTTCATCTTCGATCCATTTAATGTTCGATAAATTAAAGTCCCCAGTAATCAATACTTTGGCCCTTTTATGCTTGCGCTTTAATACTTCCAATGTCTTTATGATTCCACTGGTGATTTTGGAGGAAAATAGACACATCCAATAATCATGTCATTGTTATTATGTCTCATAAGTACCCACGTGTCATCAAAGGCAGGATCTTTGGAATTTGGCAATAAATTAGTTTCATACCAAGATCTAAGAGCTATCAGTGTTCCACCACCTCTTGTACAATTCAGGGCTCCATAGTTCCTGTCAGTCCTGTATACTGTGTAATTTGAATCAAAAATTTCGGTGCTATAGATGCTATCCGTCAACCAGGTTTCAGTTAATGTGATACAGTCATAGTCTGATGCTCTTACTGCAGCTGAAACTTCCAATGTTTTAGTACGTAGTCCCCCTGAATATACAGAAAAGGCTGTTTGTCGTCTTTCTATGGAGCAGTTCTCATTTTTCGGTTCATTAAAAAAAAATCTGCTCACTAGAATGTCTCGGAGTTATGTAGTTCCATATAATAAGGGTGATAAATTCCCTCCTCGTGTCATAGTCCAAAGTTCCATATTTACTTGTTAAAAACATTGGTATGCACACAACATCTTTAGTGTGCAGGTAAGACTTCAAAAATGCACTCTGTCGCTGGATAAAATTATTGAGCACTGGTCTACGTGCACAATATCCGCAGCCAACAACAATCAAGTTTGTATTTAGTGTAGCAGAAAGTAATTCATCCAATTCTTTTTGGGTTATTGGTTGTCCTTTTAATACATTATAATTAGATGTATATACGATTACAAAGTCGTCTTTACTAAATTTTCTGCACAACGTTTTACACTGGTCAATAACTACACTGAAGAACCATCCTGAATTAATTTGTGAGTTTACGTCAAAACTGCCATTGCAGCCCTGTTTAAACAATAGTGCGCTACCTCTGGCACCTTCGCCTCCTATAATAAGCAGCTGGTGTCTTCGCTTTTTGCCAATCTCGATGTTTTTGGATACTCTGCAGTTATCCAATCCGACCGCTGTTATATTTTGGTATTCGTCTATTTTCCGTTGAAGCCGTTTCAGATCACCGGCGTAACTATTAGGTATTTTCTTGTTCCAAGACACTGATTGTTGTTAATAGGCTTTTATTCATCTCAGTTATTTCGTACAATCTATCCTCAAGCTCTTTCCTCGCCTTCCCGCAGGTCTCCATCTCTGCCGAAAATTCATTGTCCCTATTTTTCATTCTCTGAATTTCACTCTCCAGAGAAATGTTTTGCTTGGCCCGCCTATCCAGTTTCATTGAAAAAGTCTTCTCTGCATCAGACGCTACATCTTCAAATACTTGGCTACTGCGCTTCAATCTCTCTATGTATCTTCCCTTCTCAGTGCATTCTTTTTCCAGTAACTGTATTTTTTCTTCATAACTTTTAGCTCCGTGTTCCTTCTCATCGTAATCGTGTTCCTTCTCATCTCGTAGTTAGTGTATGACATTCGCAGAACTGGGTGCTTTGACGTTTCGGCCATAGTTTGGCAGAATTCATTGTTCGTCAGTGGTTTTACCCATTTTCTTGAGGTGGTACCTCCAGGGGCCATGTTCAGTGAGTAGGTCTACGACCAATTTTGTCTTATTTTTTATTTATTTGAGAAGCTTTTTGTGTAGTTAGGCGAGTGCGAGGTAAGTCTTTTGGCCTGTCTCTGCTCAGCTGCATTGGCCCAATGTGTCTCTTTCCGCCTTTTTTTCGCAATTTATGAGTTCATTCATTACGTGCCCTCTAGTGGTGCCACAGAATGGTTCAGGCCCGCAAAAAGCAGTCTGTGCATTATTCCGTGCGAGCTGGTCAGCGGCTTCGTTACTTTCCACACTCTCGTGCCCTGGTACCCACATTAGGGTGAGTGTGTTTCTGCTTACCAGTTGGTCTGCAGCCATACGACAATCACACACCAGCCTGGAGTTGATTCTGCTAGATGCTAGCGCTTTTAGGTCTGCTTGACTATCTGATAGAATTTAGATCCTTGCACCTCTTAGGCCTTTTTTGGCACATTTAGGGATGACTATATTGAAAGCATTTAGTTCTGCTTGAATGATTGCGGGCGTATTTCCTAAAGGTGCAGAGATTTGACACTTACCTGGACCCCACTCCTTATTTCATCCTTGATCGTCTTTGTACCAGACACCCCTGTAGAATTGCAGTCTTTAATTGCCACTTTAAAGGTGTGTTCAAAATGAAGTTTTGTTGCCATTGTATCGGTTGGTTTGGTCATCGCCTCTATCTGGATGTCCTTCAGAATTTTAAGGTGACCAGTCAGGTTAAATCAAAGAAATCATCCATATTTCACTAAGATACTGACTTTGTTTAAGTAGAAAAAAATAAAAACAAATCTCTAAATCTACAGTATCTTTATGTCAAAAAAATTTGTTGATTAAGGTTACATGTTTCGCTTTAAGAGCATCATCAGACCGGACCACAACCAACACAAACACTTTTTTTTTCTACTTAAACCAGTCAGGTTTCCTGACTTCAGTTTTTATGTTTGAGTGACTCTATGCGCGCTGATCCAGGCCTCCTTTTCTATGCCTCAGAAGGGTAAAAAAGACGTATTTCCTAGATCATACCATATCAAAACAGAATATTTGCTAATATCAATTTAAAAAAGTGATGTGGAATCGTGGAGTACGTTCAGTAATAACCTGATGTGCAAAAATCAACAGCGATCGGTGAAAAAAATTAATAACAATTTGGAATGGAACGAAATGACACAAATAATAAGTTAGGTCATTTTCCAAATGTTTACAACTGATAAAAACAATCTATTATGGCCGAAAAAGGTGGTGTGCCACTACCATAAAGAAAAACAGGTATTTGAAAACTGAGAGAAACTTAAATGAATCACATCTTCTCAGGTAATGAATGAATCATCTAAGGAAAATTATTCATGAACAATCATCGCTATACCTATTTTATTTACAAAGTGTTCCAACCCTGTAGCCTGAGGATTTGCGAACATGAGTGCAGTTTTGTCAATGGTTAAGAGAGCAATTGCATTTGAATGCTACTTTCATAAACAACATCCTACTGATTACTGATGAAGCTGGGCTCACGAGGGATCACATTATTAATTTGCATAATAATTATGTTTGGTCGGAGGAAAACTCTCACGAATTTTTTGAATCAGGATCATCAGGACGAGCTTTCTATCAATGTTTCAGCAGGAATAATTATAGACTTTTTGATAGCGCCCTCACCGTCTAAAAGGACAAAACTACCTGGACTTTCTGGGAAACGTTATGTGGGATGATGTACCGTACCAATTAAAACAGGACATGCGTTTTCATGATTTTTGCTTAGATGTAAGAGCATATTTAAATCAGGTTTATCAAGGACGATGGATTGGGCGAGGAGGAACGGTGGTACACTGGCCACTTTGTTCCCCAGATTTAATTCAATTGTATGTTTTTCTTACGGGTCTTTAAAGGCTTTGGTACACGCAGTTCCGATTCGCAATGTGGAGGAATTGCAGCAACGTGTAGTTAATCAGTGCGAGAATATGAGGAATATTCCTAGTATTTTTGCAGGAATAAAAACCTTCATGGGGAAATGCACAATGAATAAGAGACATTTCCAACATTTGCTTTGAAAGATAGCCACATTGTTATTGTGTTGCTCAACATTTAATTGCCAATTATCATGTTAATAATTGTATTTAATAATAAATGATAAAATGTATTTTCCTTATTACCTTCATTACGTTTATGTATATTAGTAGAGGAATTGTTATCTTGCAAACATTTCTGAATGAGCTTTTGTTGTCTGATCTAAAAATACCAGTATAAACTTGTTTGGTTCTTGTACCTCATAATTTCTCATATATTCTCTTAAAACTCTCAATCTTTTCAATTGTACATCAGAGACTTCGATTAAATACTTCCTTGTGTGAATTACTAAAATGTTCAAATTACTAAGTAAATATCACCTTGTCCTAAATTTGTACTTGAACTTGGAAAACATTACGTAGATCGGTCCCGAATCTGAGCTACATAAACTGCACTCCGTTCAAGGCGTGGCGTCACGGATTACAGGTCATGACAGTAAAACTTTATTATACAAAGAGACGCAAGCCGTCCTTTAAACGTCAATCTCAAGACATATACTATTTGGTATATGTGACACTATAACTACACTGCTTCCATTTCAAACCATTACTTTTGCAATAGTTTGTCAGGGCAGAAATATAATATGGAAAAAAATTGTCGTCACGAACGATAAATCTAAACGGGGGCAGATTTGTTTTTCGAAACATTGAGCATTTTCCGATTCATGTAGGTTTTTCAGCTTCTCTAGGGTCAATAATTTAACACTTGTGCAATATATACCCTGGGGCCAGGAGCCGAAGGGTCCTTATTCAAAAAATCTACAACTGAGGTGGAGTGATAGGTAATAATGTGTCTGACAAACATGAACCTTTTGCAACAATATAGAACATATCTACAAAAAGAATTTGATTTGCCATGCCTTTTTCAAATATTTTTGAGACAATTGGCAGCAGAGCAACATATCTGTAATTATTCTCAGTATTTTTATCACCGTTTTTAAAGATTGGAGTAAGCACTGTCTTCGTTAAAACATTTGGGAACATGTTCTCCCTAATGCACAGGCTAATGAGCTAATAAGAAATATTATCATGAGATTTTTAGACTTCATTCACTATAGGAACCGTTAGTCCATAAATATTCGAGCTTTTTCTTTAAGCTGTACATTTGTGTCGTTATTAGTCAGATTTTATAATAAGCCATTTGCTACATTTGAAAGGAAATTATTAAACTCCTGGGAAGTAATATCAAAGTCTAACGCTCCCTTTTTGTTGTTTCTTGGATATTCGTAATATCCCACATATATTTAACCGAATTTTTGAAGTTACTTTTGGCTCTATCATTTACCATTTCTATACAGGGTGCTACAAATTCGAGTGCATGCATGGGGATCTCGGGAACCGTAAGAGATACGACGTCGGTTAAATTAAGGCAAAGTTGCGCAATTTGATGCCCGACAAGATGCAGTTTTGCAATTTGAAAAATTCCGAATAGTTCCGGAGATATTCGTAAAAAAACGAAAAGCAGCTATTTTATTTTTATTCTTTCCTGACTTTATTTGAAGAGATAATATAAAATAAATTTAACATTATCATTGCCTCTTTTTCCCCTTTATAAAATGACAGTGTCAAATTTTAAATCTGACGTTTCGTGTCCGGGCCCCCATCATCAACTTCATTTTTTTAAATACGGACCTGGATTTTTTATTAAATTTTTTATTAAATTTTTTAGAAGCCATTGGTCTCTGAAAACCAACGATGTATCACACTTGTCAATATATCAACAAATCTAGATTTTTTCCATAAGAGATAATGTGTTAGACAGAGACGGGGCGATCTTTTCTGACCCGATTTCACTTATGAGAATATTTTTGTTACCGCAATTGGACAAGTGTGACACATCGTTGATTTTGGGAGATAGCGGTAACAAATATTCTCATAAGTGAAATTGGGTCAGAAAAGATCGTCCCGTCTCTGTCTAACACATTATCTCTTATGGACAAAATCTAGATTTGTTGATATATTGATAAGTGTGATACATCGTTGGTTTTGGGAGACCAAAGGCTTTTAAAAAATTAAATAAAAAATCCAGGTCCGTATTTAAAAAAATGAAGTTGATGATGGGGGCCCGGACACGAAACGTCAGATTTAAAATTTGACAATGCCATTTTAAAAAGGGGAAAAAGTGGCAATGATGTAAAATTTATTTTATATTATCTCTTCATATAAAGTCAGGAAAAAATAAAAATAAAATAGCTGCTTTTCGGTTTTTTACGAATATCTCCGGAACTATTCGGAATTTTTTAAATTTCAAAACTGCATCTTGTTGGGCATCAAATTGTGCAACTTTGCCTTAATTTAACCGACTTCGTATCTCTTACGGTTCCCGATATCCCCATGCATGCACTCGAATTTGTAGCACCCTGTATTGCTTTTTGTATTTTGCTTACACTAATTGTTTACTCACTCTATGATACCTCTTTCTATTGAGCGTAGATATCCTCTGAGAGGAATTGGGAGGCGTTTTAACTAAATCATAATATAATAATAATAATAATAATAAAAAAATGTAGTCAAATAAAACTATAACCATTTTTTTACCACTTTATCGTAGTTAAGCCAGCAAGAATGTATGACGCTTCCTAGATACATAAACGTAAGAATATTTGCAGATCTCCGATAACAGATAAGTGTTTTCCTCATGTCGTTATAGATCCCACCTGTAATAAGTCATCATAAAATATCCGTTTAAGGACAAACAAACTTAAATATATCAGACATTCAGGTGCAAGACACCTGTGTTTAAACAACGATTATTTTTAAAACATGTTTTATGACTTAGGTATCTGGGAACTAATCATTGTATAGTTGCCTATATACAGATTGTTTTTAACTAATAACACCATATTGTAGAAACGCCATGATTAAAAGGCAAAATTATGTTATTAAAGACGTTTTAAATGGTATCGCTAATATCAATTGGAGAATGGAACGACTATAAAGGTGATACCAAATAGCTAAAATGAGAATAATGCTTGAGAAAGCAAAATTTTAGGGAAACCTTAAAATTTTATATTTTTCGGGGAATTAGCAAGTGCTAGCGTTTTTTGAGGGTTAGGACGTAATTCTCCAGCTCTTGGAAAATAGGCAAGAAACTTGACTTCCAACTTAGGAAATTTACATTTTTTTCATGTTAAATGAAAAACCAGATAGGGTTTGAATAACAACTTCAAGCCGTTCTAAGCCTTCAGAAATTTAAGCAGAAGGAATTAAAATGTCATCTATGTATACTACTGCACATCTGTTTCGTAGATCACCTAATGCTTTGTCGTTAGCAGGTTGATACACAGATGGAGCATTCGTAAGACGAACGGCATCGTCAAGTATTTATACTGCCCGTCAGATGTAACAAAACCAGTCTTTTCAATCGAATCAGGATGTACAGGAATTTGATCAAAACCCAACCCCATATCAAGTGACGAGAAGTAATAGCAATTTTGTAATCGATTAATTTGATCACTAATAAGAGGCAAATGATATTTTTGAGGTACAGTGTTACCGTTCAGTTCTCGATAATCTACAATCAGATCTATTTTTTTTTAAATAAAATAATACGGCTCGAAAAGGGCGAACAACTAGGTCTTATGATGTTAGCTTCAAGCAACTCTGCTATTTTACACCGAACAATTTTGGGTTCCGCTGGAGCCAATCGATATTGCTCCATCGGAACCGGTCTGCACTCGACGTGTATCTATTACAAAGTGATTGTTATAGGTGTTTAAAAGTTTTAACAAATTTAGATCAGTATCAATGCGACCAAAATTAATTATTTCTTTTTCGCAAATTTCCCCCAAAAAAAAAATAAACCATCAGAATTGATGTGAACATTATTATCTTACTTAATCAAATCTTTTCCTAAAATAATATGTGCTGACATAAAATCATTTGGTACCAAGAAAATAATACTTCTATAAAAATATTTTGTATTCCAATTACAGACAATATTTGGGAATTGTCGGAAAATGAGCCACAAGCAATAGCTTTTAAAGTGGTTAAATTACTAAATAGCTTGTCGTGCTAATGACTGGCAATATTTTCTTGCAAAGAACAGTCTGAACCTGTGTCAAATGAAAAAGGAAATGTGTCATCAGATTTAAGTTTTAGCTCTTCCACAGGCACAAGCCTGACTTCTTTTTCAGATATTATGTTCACTTGCTTGATATCCCCATTTTTGACATTCTTTTTGGGCATTGGCATTGGGGTGAAATGTGGCCTGACTTACCCCAGGTATAAGAGCTAAAAGGTTTCGACTTCCGTTCATGTCGACCCGATGAGGTACTTAATAGGGATCAGAATGGTCTGCTGCAGGTTTTGCGCGGTGTCCGCTATGTCAGCATTTTTCGCACTTTCCCGGAAAGTATGGCGGTCTCTCATTTTTGAGGGACGGTGATAAGGCATGACGCTTCAGTCCGGTATGAATAGCGCCGGGCGTGTACCAAGTCTCCTTTGTAGCATGGTAGACATACTCTTAGTGGCACAGGGACGCTCAAGTTGATATCTTCATCTAACCATTCCATTCCGGGTTAAACCAAAGTATGAAACAACCATTATTGCAAATGATTTATCACTTTCTCTATTTTTCAAAAGTTTGAGGATGGTTCGGATTGAATGCAGCACTTGGCTTAATTCTCATCATGCCTAATGTCATGCAGAACAGCTCTTAAAATATCTGAAATCGGCAGGCATCATAAGCGATTACCAGTATGGCTTCCGCAACCACAGATCAACGGGAGAGCTCCTGACTTACGTGACTTAGCCATCGAGAGCTAGAACGAATCTTGTGCAGTGGCTCTCGACATATTCAAAGCTTTTGATAGGATTGTTATGCAAATTGACAGCGTGATACCGCTACAATTTTTTCACATTTTATCTTTCCGAGAATTCAACAAAAACATTTTTATAGTATTGTTAGCCATGCATGTATAGACAAATTTAGATCAATAAGCTTGGCCATTTTTTAATCTTGCCGCCATTTTTAGAGCGTTGCTTTTTTTACACGACCCAGGACAACTTTGCACTAAGACGTGCTGCCCTCTAGTGTCAAAATAGGTTACAAAAACATGTAATGGAAGCTCGTTATATTTCATAGGATAGGTGACCTAATCTACATCTCAATTTTCTATTGATCTAACCTTTTTTCCTATGTGCAGACCTAATCTTGCTACAAGAATATTGTGGGAAGCCTCAGAGGATTGCGGAAATAGTGATCATTTTCATTTAATTTTGAATTACAATAATGGTACAAATTTTTCAATTCCAATAACTATTAACACTACTTCCGAGAGGATTTTAAAAAAAAGCTAACTTGCAAGCATATTATGACAAGGTTATGATATCACTTCTCACTCATGGTCACAGTGATTATGGGGAATTTAAAGATATCTTCCGTCGCTAATGATAAAAAAAAATAAATCTAGAATCCCATGGTGAGATGACGAATGCTCGAATGGCTCGTAGGCGAATTTTCATTAGTAACTTAAATATAGCTCAAATTGGGGAAAATTCTTACAAACTAAAAAGGTTATTTCTGAGACACGTAGGCTTTTTCGATCAAAAAAACGGCAAGTTTCTAGAAATTTTGTTCCACATTAAACAGGCTTTCACCTCTGCAGAATGTATAGAAAGTCATTAGAAGCTTTTGAAATTCTCATAGTCATACGAGAAATTTCGGTCTTCCAGGCAGCAGTCTAGCAGAGGAAATTCTTGCAAATTGAACTGTCTGTAATATTAACTCCATTAGAAAATCCTGTAAAATTTACAATAATAAAATTTGATAGTGCTTTGAGTAACAGAAAATATTCAGCCACTGGCAATGACCAAATCTCTTACTCGATGCTCGATGCTAAAAAACCTACCCCACAAAGTGGTAAATGGTAAACATTTATTATTAAATATATATAACGATCGCCTGGAAACTAGAAATATTCCAACTGAATGGAACTCGATGCTTATATATCTTATATTAAAACCAACAAAAATAAAGATTATACCGGTAGTTACAGACCAATTGCACTTTCTTGTATAGTCAAGGTTCTGGAAATTATGGTAAAACATCAAATAGAATGGAAGTTAGAAAATGTTGGCAACTTTCCAAAAATCATCATGTTTATTATATTTAACGTCTAAAGTCCTATTTTTTTTCGCCGTGGAAATCTTCTTGGATATTTCTACTGCCTATGACAATGTGAATGTTCGTTTGCTATATCACAAACTGAGATCACTGAATATACCCATTCATTACTTGAATTTAGTTTATGCGCTTCACGCCGCAAAAAAATGTTTATATAAAAGACAGAGGTCAAGAAATTTATGGCCCGTCTGAATCGACGTTGGGGCTAGCCCAAGGATCCCCCCCTCATTCCCCTATTATTTAATATATAAACCAGAGACCTTCATCTTATATTACTTAACGAAATATCTGTAATACAGTATGCGGAAGATTTGATCATATTAATAACAGGGAAGGAGATCACAAGTCTTATAGAACAAATTAACTCTGCCTTGTACACCATGCACAATATTTCCCTATCTCCCAATAAATCCAAAACCATTTTTTTTAGAGCAGGACAAAATTTAATGAACTTAGATCTAGTCACCTGCAAGAATTCTGTAATCCCCTGGGGTAAGGAAACCAAATATCTGGGCGAAACTATCCACAGTAGTTTGAAATGGAATTAACAAATTTCAGACAAAAAGTAAAACATAAAAAGGGATTAACGTAGTGAGGGCTGTCTGCTACGTCTGGTGAGGAGCAGATCCTTTGACTTTAATGCAGCTGTATATAGGAATTGTTCGTTCCCATATCGAATAAGCTGCTATTCTATTTAAACTTATAGCCAAACCTCTGCTAGAAATTTGGACATGCTCCAATTGAGGCACTGACGGGATGCATGAAATCTACCTCTACAAATGTCCTTCTGGCGGCATGTTCTGAGATGTCTTTGTAAATGAGAAGGAAAATGCTATCACAAAAATTCATCATTAAGAATTTAGCATCAGCAAATAATCCAATAATTGATTATCTACAACAAATACTGTTAATGATGTGACAAATAAATACTGGAGGATGAAAGGCCCATGGGTATCGCAGCAAAGTGCCATAAAATGGTATACAGATGGGGCAACAACTGAATAGGGAGCCGGAGTATTTGGGCCACCCCCGCACATATTCCAGGCGCAAATCAACGTCATAGGAAGATGTGCACAGTTCAACATCGACAGAAACTATAAGAAGAACGAGATTATCAGCGTCTCAGCCAGTCAAGCAGCCATCAAAGCGCTGAGCTCAACAACAATCAGCTCCAGAATGGTATGGGAATGCCTAGATAGGCTAAACGAACTGGGCAAGAATAACAAACTATCCCTTCAATGGATACCAGAACACGCTGGGATAAAAGGCAACGAAATGCAGACTAACTGGCAAAGTAGGAGCACAAACTCCGCTTTTAGGACCGGAACCTTTTTGTGGCATAGGAACGCACAACTACAAAGAAGAATTCAGGAAAGAAGAGCGAACCAAATGGATAAGTCTATGGGAACGCCTTCCAGGGTTAAGGAAATCAAATATGTTTTTAGGGCGCCCTCACCCAGGATGATCAAAACACCTTATAGCACTGATTGAGAACAATCTCGGCATCTTCACCGGCTTTCTTACGGGCCATTACCGGTTGAGAAGGCACTTGCAGACAAAAAAAATTGAAACGAGGATAGTTGCCGGTTCTGTGAGGAGAGGGAGAAAACCCCGAAACACCTTCTTGCGGAATGCGAAGCGGTCGCGAAAGGCGATTGGCCTGCTACGGGTGCTGCATCGTGAAACAGGAGGAACTTTCATCCATAGAACCATCCAGACTACTTTTATCAAAGCCCTGAAATTGGATGTAGTACTCTGATTGAGAATCGCATCAACGGAAGCACCATGGAAGGAAGACACAATTAATCTGTACAGGTCTCAGTGTATTAATACCCCGCTAGATCATTAATTATGTAATTCATTAATTCATGGGTATGTACCTAATTCAGGCTTTCCAAGGATCTACAAGGACATAGAAAACAGTGTGTTTAGAAAAAGCAAACTGTGAAGCTCCTTGTCATACATGGATATTTATTGACGTCTCAAAGGATATCAAATCTAGCACTGCGGGTTACGGTGTTTATTGGCGATTCCTACATTTTAAGTTCTCCGAACGTCTTTTGCATGGAGAACGACATCAATAAGGCGGTCATTTTTACCAACTTGCAATTGAAAAGATCAACAGAAATTCTATATCTCCTAAACTTGATAATAGCAGCAGCTAACCTCTTTTCGATCTTTCATCATAGTCTGTTACAACAGTGGCAAACGTGTTATTTTATTGTTGAACTTTGGCAAGCATGAGCTTTTAAAAGGTTTTCAAATGTTTGTAATGTTTAATTGTATTTTTGCAGCCCTTATATTATCGGCATGAAATATAGGAGTCGATAGGTCGAAAGTTTGACAAGATTTTTCACAAATCTAAAAATGTGTTTACCCTGGTAATTTTGGTTACTTTGCGCAGGTGGGCAAAGTAACTCTAAACTACTTCTCTTTAATTAAAATTCAATTATTTTATTTCATTTCAGATGCTTAACAAGTGCAAAAGGAAAGGTGCTGCAACAAAATACTACACGAATAGATATGCAATTGAACGAATGTTCAAAGGCCGTTAAATCCGACTCAAGATAAAGCAGCTGATAGAAGGAACCATTACAAGTTGAAATATTGCCACCTCGATATACCTGGCAGTATTTTTTTCGATGGAAGGAGAACATAGGTGTCAGAAGTCATGAAAACTACAGTATGTGTTCTAAAAAAATTATGTTACCATAGATAATTTAAGAAAAAAATTAATGACCAATTTTCAGGATATTTTCCATATTCTATTTTCAGAAAGTTTTGACGGAATATATTGCTAATCTCTCATCCACGTTGAAAGGTAAGTCGTCTAACCTTACACACCACCATGGCTGTCAAAAATGTCTTGCCAAGAGAGGAAGTAAATATCCAGTGACCATTTGCAAAATGTAGCATTTCTTTAAGATGGCCGGTAATGCAACACGCGAAGTGCTGCCTTCATCTGTGGTATATAAAACAAATAAAATCTGGAGTACTTGGTATGAAAGTTGATCTACAGGAGCTCAGCTTACCATCACTCAGTTTGAGTTGAGTTGGCGTTTGAGAAGTGGTTCTTCTCTCTTATGTTGCCTTTTTGAAGAGGAGGAAGAGGAGGATTTGAAATATTAATTGAATATAACTTCTCATCACACATATCCATCAATATGTTTCAAACCTGTAATAAAAATAACATCAGATTTATGTGTTTACCTTCAAACAGTATTCATATTACTTAACCTCTCGACGTCGCATTCTTTAAGCTCCTAAAATCTGCCTGGATGGAAACTTTAGGACAATACACAGAATCTCCAATGGGAAGAAATAAGACGTCATTGGACAAGCAACATCAACCAACACCAACTCTATTCTTCATCTATATAATTGACCTGCTGACCGAAACAAATAATACAGTCTAGAGTTTTGCAGATGACAGTATCCTTGTCTCCCAATTTAGACCAGAAAAACCTTTACCAGCGACTGAAACTTATCACCGCAGACAGGAGCAGATTACAACAATTAATCAAGATCTGGAGAAAGTTCGAACTTTTGGCGACATAAATTTGGTACAGTTCAATGCAGCAAAAACCCAAACAGCGACGTTTACCACAAAAACCCATAAGGCCCTAACATCATTATGACAGGCTCGGCCATTGCTTCATCCTCGTCAACCGGACTACTGGATGTCTCGGTCAACAGCAATATGTCCTGGTATGACCATGTTCCTAACATCCCAAAATCAACCTCGCGAATCTTGGTGCGCTATTTCGTAACAAAAAACTGTGTACACCGCAATAGTTGCTCTACAAAGCGCAAATAAGACCGTGCTTAGAATATAGCTCACATATCTGGGAGAATTCTGCGTCTCGTCGGCGACCCGGAGTTGATCCGGAATCTGAATAGTCTGGACCACCGCAGAAATCTGGCCGACGTCTCCTTGTTTTACAGATATTTTCACGGTAGATGTACCCAGGATTGTCCCAGTAACTGGAAACACCAAGAACATCGCTATACGAGGACTCTTTTGTCTGACGCACCGCATCACTGTGGAACTCACTCCCAGGACATCTGTTTCTCCATAATTACAACCTACAGCTATTTAAGAATCGTGTCAATGAACGTCTTCGCACACACACCGCTCGTCGAGTGCCATGTGATCTCTCTTTAGTGTGTGTGCCACTTCCATAAAAAAAGGCCTTTAAGATAAGAAAATCCAATGACACGACACTCCCTGAGAACAGTTTTAAGGTATTTCTGGACAACAAACCAGCAGATATTTTGGGACCTCGGAAAAAGATAATTGAATGAGTCCCACGTCAATGTTGAAAACAACCCGCGGAAAAAAGATTCTGTTGCATGAAACAAAGAATAGAAAAAAAGTTGAAGGCCGTTGCGGCCGCCTGCTTCGCAATAACATCAGCTTTTTCGTTGCCTTCATAGCCTGTATGGCCAGGTATCCAGATCAGCGTAAGTTTATTTTCCCCACCTAGTTTGGTGAGTAGTTCCTGGCAGTTCCATACTGCCTTGGATGAACCACGACTAGATTCAAGAGATATTAAAGCCGCTTGACTGACCGAGAATATTTCGATTGAATTGCCTTTCCAGTTTCTATCGAAGAGCCACTGGGCAGTCATATTAATGGCTTTAACTTCGGCATGAAAGGTGGTTGCATGTTGGCCTAGGGAACACTTAAGCCCAACCTTACCATTTTAATTCCATGCAGCGGGTCCTGTAACATCATTGGTCTTGGATCCGTCAGTGAATCAACTATTCTCTGTTCTCAGATGTTCTGAGTCATTTGCCCATTCGTTCCTCTTTGGTAGGAGGACGCGTTATAGGCATGGTAATAAAGAGTTTTGGTAGGCATAACATCTGATGGTAGACCCATCACACTGTCTCGCTCATTTGCATTTTTCAGCTTGACGGGCACCATGATGATTACCTGCGGATTGTTGATCACAGCCTGTGTCAATCTATACGTAGCCCATCTGGCCTCCCACTTCAGTATTATTTGGAGAGGTGGCAGATTTTGAGGACACTCAAGCGCTGTCGTGGGTGTGGTGCCTAAGGCGGCACTAATTCCAGACACGCTTGTCGTTGTAAGGTGGATAATTTGATTCTCGCGGAGCTCTGTAAGCTCTTAGAGTACCAAGCTACCTCTCCATATATTATCATTGGTCTTATAACCGCTATATATAGCCAGTGCATTTGTCTGGGATGTATGCCCCATGTTTTGCCACAAATGCGTCTGCAGGTCCATAGTGACAGTTTCGCTTTTGCAGCAATTTTATCCAGATGCGCATTTCAGTTAAGTGTTTTATCTAGGGTAATTCCCAGATACTTCACTATATTCGCAAATGGGATAGTTTCTCCTTTGAGTGAAGGTGGCCTTAAATTTTCCAGCCTCTTCTTTCTTGTGAACGGTACTATAACTGTTTTGTGCGGGTTTACAGATAGTTGTTCCCTCTCACACCAGTCATAGATCACAGTTAGCACCTCTTAAAGATCCTCTGAGAGATTTCTTTGAGAGTTGCTTCTTATAAGTAGGTATGACTGGCCAAGTCGCCAGAACCAGAAAGCTTTAGCGACAGAGAAGATAAATTCAATAATGGTTCAATTAATTCGTTTTCCTATTAATTTTTTTTTGTTACCAAGCATATGCCAAAACGAGTCCCAAATTGCAACTTAGGGATTTTCTTTGTCTTCAAGTTGGTGGCGCCTATTAAATGTGAGCTAGGACCTAATTCGTACCCTTAGAAGACGGCTCGTTCTGACCTACGTATTTTTAATTGTAAATTTTGTTTACTTAAATTTATTCACCGTCAGTTCTCCTAAACTGAGGTGAAACTGATAAGAAAATTAGGAACTAACAAAGAGCGTATAGTACCAGCTTTCCTCAATATATCGATATTTTTCACGTGGGATCGAGTGACACCTCATTTTTAAGATTTTGGATATTAAGGAGTTGTTCAATATATTTGACTTCTTTTCGATATTATCTCATATTATGCTTTTGAAATTAAAAGTTTTTCACATTTAACGTCTGAAAGAGAGTTCCATCTAAATATCAACTTCCATTAGTTAACGTATCGTTATATTATAATATGCAATTTATATTTTCGTGTAAAATTAAGGTCTCTAGCCGCAGTGAACGTGGGGCAATAAAATTATTGCAGTAGCAGAAAAAAATTAAATGTAGCAACGTTGTCAAAGCCCCTGTACTTAATTTCCCTAATGTTGTATATGGATGGATCCAATTAATAAACGTAACCTTTTATTCCATTGATTCTCTCTTTGAATTATTTCATTACATTTAATAATTCGGACTAAAAATTCAAAGCCGTATGGATAATTTTGACGAAGATATAAATATCCTGAAAAAATGCCGTATTTTCAATGTAATCCAATCCTAATGAACCAAAGAATGCAATTACAAAAGTAATCATAGTTTTTATATAAAAGCATTATTCCTTCATTCAGGGTGTTTTTTTCCAAAGAAGTCTATTATATTACCTTCTATTTCAATCAAAATACAAAATCATCCTGCTGTAGTTTAATCTTAAATCTTATTACATTTTTTTTGCTTTGCGGAAGAACCTCATCTTCAAAAGGAAAAATGCTATTATATTCTTAGGGAGCTATTGCATACGTTGTATGGTGAAAATAGCGATAATTTTTTTTTTATTTAAGTAACATTTTTGGGATTTGCCTGTGCCAGATAATTATCTAATTAAACAAATCTTAATTGAAACCTACAGGTTTTGTATTATATTTATAGTGCTTTATGTTATACTTAAACCCTAATATAAGTACCAGGTTTGGTTTAGGACCTTTGAATGAATGAAGGCATTTTTAAATAATCTGTAATATCACAAATCTAAAAATGCCTCTTATTGACTACCTGACTACGTAATCTAAAAATATTCGATGTTCTTATAATATAAAGTCGCAGTCGTCCAAAAATATTCGGAGAAAAACCCAAGCTTACAACATTCTCTACGTTATTTTGGTTGCACACACGTGTGAACGATCATTCTTTTTATTTTTTTTCAAATTTAACGATACAGTAATGAAACTATAATACACCAGATACAACCCAATTAAACGGCGAGTGCAAGCCACCTGGCTTTAAAAAAATTGAGGTCACAAAGTTTAAAAACAACGATGGCAATTACGACGGTTAAACACTTGCAAAAAGCAAGGTCGAAATCAGGAGCGGATCGAGGTTCATTTCGGCACGAATTATAGCTAGCTGAAACACGTCGGTTTATATAGGGCGTCCCAAAAGATTCAGTCAATAATTTATGGTTGTGCAGATGTAATCAAAATAAGAAAAAAAATTCATAAAATATAGAAATTTACATAAACGAACGTTTATGACGTAGCTGGAAAGTAGCAGCAACTGCAACTGTTCAAGTTCCCTTCAAATGGACAATTTCATTTTCTTTGCTGTGAAATATTGTTCAAAGGAAAAAGGTTGGTATTGTTCCATCATAGAATAGAATTGAAGGGAGTTGGCGCTGGTACCCGCCTCTGCCACAGCAAACTATGCAGGTTTATTGTAGCACTCCGAACCATGCTTGGAGGACCTCATTCAGTCTGGTCTTCCTAATTAGACTCCACAAATGGAGTACCGGCTCCTCCATGTACCTTGCAGGTCCGGGATTGATCTCTCCTAGCCTTGCATACCTGGGCCTGCAGAGAGCCTCACAATTGCACCACACGTGTTTTGGAGTGTCCTCCTCCTCCTCCTGACAGAACCTGCAACGACTATTATCTGTTAGGCCGATGTTTTCCATGTGTCTGTTCATTCTACAGTGCCGCGTCAGCTGATCCACTTATATTCCTATCGTCTTGCGACTCCTCTTAAATAGATATGCCGTGAATTTTGGGGAGCCGTGTATTATGAACTATTTGGCCTGTAGCGGCCCCGGTGTTTGTAACCACCAGTTTAGAGATTGTTTATCTATCCAGCTTTTACCCGCTGTTATGAAGACTGCTTGCGCCCCGTTTTGCAAGTTTGTCGGCTTCTTCGTTGCCTTGATGTCCCGCAACTCACGCAATGGTGAACTTATTGTTACGACCGACCTCTTCAAGGGCACTTATGCAGTCTTTAACTAATCTAGATCTGTGTGCACTAACTGCTTTTAAGGCGGCCTGACTGTCGGAGTATATGACTACCCTCCTTTTTCTAATGTTCAATTTCTCTATCTCCATGGCGCAGTGTTTAATTGCCGCGACCTCTGCTTGGAACACTGTGGTTTGACTACCCATGTTTATGGAGATATTTGGACCTTGGTCCGTGGACCCTGGCTCTCACCCCTTTACTTGAGCTGTCGGTATACCATGCTTGGTCTGCTTTTATACGAGGCCCTTCCACCCATTCTCCTCTGCCTACAATTGCTACTGAAAATGGTCTATCAAACCCATAGGAGAGGGTTGTTTCGTCTGATGGCACTTCGAAGAGGTATTTAATCTCCTCGCTGTCCCCTAGTTTCCCGCTTTTGAGCCCTTCCCATCCAATTATTGGCTTGTTGCCTTGCTTGAGCCGGTATTGTATCATTCTTACGTTCCCCTGTATGAGAATATGTAATGGAGGTAGATTTAGCAGAATTTCCAGTGCTGCAGGTGGAGTTGTTCTCATCGCCCTAGAGATGCACAGACATGCCAGCCTTTGCACGCTTTCTAGTTGCCTGATTGCACCTGTTTGCGTGGCTTTTATGCTCCAGGCTAGAGCCATAGGTTAGCATGGGCCTTACCACCATTTTGTACAACCAGAGATTCAATTCGGGGATCAGCCCCCAATTTCTCCCACAAAGTCACCTGCATCTGCCGTGCAATTCTTGCTTTCTGAGTGACCTTGCCTTCTGCGGTACCCAAGTCATACCTTGGTCAAAAGTGACACCTAGGTATTTGACTTCCTTGGAAAAGGGAATTATTATCTCGCTGAGCATTGGATTTTTCAGATCCTTTAATGCTCTTTTTTGTGAATTGGACTATTGGATTTTCAGCGGATTAACTCACAGATCCTCCTCTTCACACGATTTGCTTACTATGTTCAAGGCCTTTTGTGCCCTTGTTGAAACATAGCCCAAGTTCCTTCCCGTGACTACTATGACTAAGTTGTCTGCGTAGCATGGGCAGAAGTATCGTTCATTTTCCATCTTGTCTAGTAGACTATCTACCAAAATGGTCCACAGCAGTGGTGATAGGATCCATCCTTTTGGGCAGCCCCTCCCCACTCGCGCCGTAACCGTATCCATGGCAGTTATTGTCCTATACTTTAGGTTTGTTTGGATCCAGTTGTAGATGGTTGGGAGGATTTCTTTGTGTTTGAGTGCCTCAACCTCTATGTCTAGAAAAGTGGCTATTGCCACTCCCTTATCGTCTATTTCCTGGTTGATACACATATTGACGCTCGTTAAGAGGTTTTATTGAGAGAACTTTGTCGCGAATATACCGATCGATTAGTTTTTTCAGTGTTTTAACCAGGAATGAAGATAGACTTATTGGTATGTATGACTTTGGCGTTTGGTCAGGTGTCCTGCCTATTTTTCGCAAAACCGCTGGCGTGTGGCCTCGCGCTATGCATGCTCTGAGTATTTTGCAGATATGTGGCATGAGTATATCCTGCCCTTTCTGCAACAAAACTGGGTAGATTCCATCTGGTCTGGGGGACTTATAAGGCTGGAATTTCCCTATTGCCCATTTAAATTTTTCAAATATTACAATCTCGTTGGCCCTTTTCCAATCTGTTTTTTTCTGGTCTTGCATGCCTTGCTGTTGGTTCTGGCCTGCTCTGATTGTTTATGACTCTGATACATGGGAAATGTGTGTCCGTCAGTAGTTCCAGAGTGTCTTTTGTGGAGCTGGTAAACGAGCCACCTGGTTTCTTTGGTTTTCATCATAATATAAGCATAAAGTTTGTGGATTCACTTTTTCATAAAAAGCTGGAAAAAGAAATATAATAATTATAAGATTTTTCTATAAAATGTCAGTTCCATTCATGAAGACAGGTAACATAAAAGTGAATTGAAATTCAAAAACTCTTCCTGCAGAATAAAAATAAACTTCCAACAAGATTCGTGCGGACATTTCTTGCACAAACGACACTAAATAAATTCTTCTTTACTCAGTCGATACTCACCATTACAAGCTACGCACGTAGACTTAACTTCCTCAGAATCTTTCTTCTCTTTTCCATTTGAAGAATCATATTCTTCATCCCGTGGAGGTGGAGATTCATCATGGAGAGAGATGTGATCGTCTGTATCTATGTCACTAGACCAACATTTTTTTAGCTATCGTTACTTTTTAGCCTTGATATCTGACTTTTATCTTTTCTTTCTTCTTCCGCATTCATAAGCTCATTTTTCTCAGGTGAGGTTGTAATAATAGATCGTTTTTCTCCCAGTTCTACTTTTCTTCTGAAAAGTGCTATAGATTATGATCTTAACATTTCCGAAAAGGCTATTCCTAACTATTCTCGTTCTTGCTTAGTAATATTTCTCTTTACAATAGCGTTTGTAGAAGGACGGTTTAGATCGGCGGAAGTAGATAGGTGATCCGAAATATTGTCGTTTTGTGGTAGGCCGCGTTTCGATTGTGGGACGGTTAGTAAAGTATCCTGATTTTTTGTAGATGTGGGACCAGATCTGTCAGTTATACTTGAAGGGAGAAAATCGTCGTCGGTGAAGATGTTGGAATTAAATGGATATATCCTGTTTTTTTCCAAACTCTTACAGATTACCTGTTGACCAATTGTTCATAGCTGTGCCGAACATTAAAAACAATTTTAATATAATAATACTAAAAGTAATTTCTAATAATATTACCTTGCCTTAAACGGACCAGTGTTCCCAACTGCAGGGAATTTTCCCATTTTAGGAAATTTTCGTACCCAAAAAGGAAAAGGGATTTTTTTTCTAAAATCGTCGAAATTAGGAAAGTAAACATTCTTTTTACATTACTTTTTCAATATTTTGTACTTTCTACCCTCGTCAACACTACTCACAATAATTAGGTGACCAGAAATCAGAAGAAGTTTGGCAACACAGCTCAAATATTATTGAGAACTAAAGACACAGTTTATACCGATTCGGTTATGGTATAAACTGTGTTAAAGATCAAATGTAAAATTATCAAATGCGAGAGTAAGTGAGATAACAGATGCCAGTTGGCTTACTGCGGACAGCTCGGTTTCGGTGGTTACCGGTTGTATTTATTGTAGTGTTTATTGTTTTGGAATCCGTTTAAGTATAAAATAATTTTAGTTGGCTAAAAGTAATTTATATTGTTTTTAAAAATCAGTTCTCCAAGTGAGAGTGAGAATAACGGCAGCGAACTAAGGGGAAGTGGGAAGAGCCAAAAAAGAGAAAAATACAGAGGATATGATTTATGAAATATTTTCAACAAATATTCCATTGGACATCTAACCAGATGGCTTTGCTATACCTTTGGCACCAGCAGGCGGAATTGTCCCTCCTGAAGCACTATTGAAAAAAAGAACGGTTGTCAGATTTCCTTTTTCTGCCGAAGCAATTTGCCCTAGTCGTTTCGCCCCCCATATAACTAGTACCTTTGATGGCTTCGTGACTGTCATGCACCCTGTTTCGTCGAGATTTCATATCATGTTTGGTGCAAAATTGTGTTTATGGTACAATTTTTTTTTTTTATTTTAAAAGGAAGTTGTGGTAATTGGTTTTATGAGGAAGTTCTGCTGAACGATGTGCTTTCGGGTTGACGTAGTGACAGTTCTATGTGACGACTCATGAATCCATGAAGCCAATGAATGCCTGCTTCATTATTTTTTTTCATTCTGCTGGTGTGACAACAGCAAATTGGTAAGCCAAATCTCTGGTCTGCGTTGTAAAACCATGACAAATTTTGCATTTTGGAGGTTGTAACAACCATTTGTATAAGCTCATTCCAATGTCAGTAATTCATGAACTTTCTGTATCAATTCTCGTTTAAATTTCCAAAAGCAATAATTTATTTTCATAAATTTAAAAACTTCAATATAATCTAGAACGCCATTGGAATTCCTCAGTTTAATGTTAATTCATTTGTCTACGCTACTGGATTTCAGGTATTCTAAAGTTAATTTGAATAGGTGGCGATGCAATATAGGCAACCAGTAATACCGAGTATATCTTAGGCATCACCTTTAGAGGTTTATTAGTTTCAGACACAATTGGTGTTTTGTTTTGACCATTGCATAATTCTGAATGTGGTTGAAGGATGTTTGATCGAGATGTTGTGGAATTTTCTTATGATGGGTTAATTCATATTTTGCGAGTCACAGCGATTTATGAATTGGCCTCGTGTCGACTCGGCTATTGTAGTTTAGTTTCGTGGGTATCCTGCGGAAATCAGTTTTTATGAGTTCAAGTGAATAAAACCGATCGCAGCTGAATCACGAGTCCCTTTTGACTAGACCTCCAGGCCTAAAAGGTGGTAGTCTAGCGACGTAGGTGTCGAAATGTTAAAATTCCTTGGGAATTGACGGCAGCTAGGCTATATTTTTGTAGTAATTTTTGACTCTATGGGATCTTAGGATGGATCAGCCGAAACCTGAAGGAGAGCCAGACCAATAGGCTCAAAATCAAATCCAAACCCAAACCTTAACTCAAAATCAGGACCAAATTCTAACTCTAACACTCACTCTACTCTAATTCTAATTTTGATTCTAACTTTAATGGAGTCTTGAGTTTGGACTCTGGTTCGAGTTGATTGATGTAATCTCAATTCATATGGTCGGATGAGGAGACTGTAGAAGAGGATCTGGAAATTCTAGGACGCAGTGCCATTCCTAAAATCGTAGCAGGGTGGGAGCGATGTAATTGTTGATTGGAAAGTGAAAATTAAATGGTCGGGATGACTCCGTGGTTATGAAACCACTCTGCTGAAGAAGTGTTAGGAAGCCCTGAGCATTCTGGTCGTCTGGAAACCCATAAAGATGTTTTTAGAAATATTTTCACAGTTCTTCATTAATTGATTTTTTTACAACAGAAACACCAACATTTCGAAATTTAACTTTAATTATCTTATCTTTAACGTATCTGGTAGATTTATATTATCTTTATCGTATCTCGTAGATTTATCTTATTGTACATTTACCTTATTGGACATTTATCTTAGCTTAACGCCAATTTACCATATCCATATGTGCCGCTAAGTGAGAATCTACTACTATTTGACGCGTCGCTGTCGCTAAGTGAGAATAGACCTATATGCGTATGCAGCATTTCAAGTTAAATACATGCATCGAGAAAGACAATAGCACATTACTTTATCTTTGTCATATGAACAATGCGTCCAGTATTTTCTTAATACGTCTCTCTCTCGTCTGCCCGACTACCTCGAGCTTTGCTAGGCAACTTCTGAGCGCTTTACCGCCGAATAAGCAGTTGTGTTGATTGAATACGCCTTCACGTGACGTTTGTACTTGTATAGTTTGGTGGAAACCAGAAATTTATTTTTTGACTTGAATAGATAGACGCCACACAGTTACAAACAATGGCATCTTCATCGACTGATTTTTTGAAAAGTGATTTATCAGCTCTTAAGTCCCAATTGGCACAATTATAACGCCAGAATTTACGAGGCGTCGGCGGATCTTTCTGTAAGGGTAGCAGTTCACAAACCGTTGTAATAAGTTTGTGGTCGGAAGTACCTAAAGGCGGACCAATTGTAATTGTGTACTGGTCAGGATTTTTGGTTAGAAAAAGATCCAGGAGGGCGGCAAATTCGTCCGGTCCGAGTTGGTTCGTCTACAAGTTGAGTAAGTCCGCAGCTGATGGGAAATGTTTCAGCTTTTCTACTTTGGTTGCCGGTCTTGTTGTGATGTTTGAGCCAGTTGGTGTTGTGGGCATTGAAATCTCTCTGAACTGGGGTGGTCGACCTGTACTGATTCAAGAGTGGTAGCTAATGTTGTAAAAAAGCTTTTGTAGGCTCTATAGCTCGGAAGGCTACAGAGACAGAATATAAACTAGGTTAATCCCTTGGAGGTGAATTTGAGACACATGACGTCAAGCTTGTTCGGTTCGAGTGTTTCCTCCTGTGATACGACATGTCCCTTCGGACAAAGACTAATATTCCGAACTTGTCTAAATCGGGATTGTGCGACGTAACCAGGATAGGCGTAGTTTATTGTTGTTGTTGTAGAACATACTTGTGTTTCTGTAAGGGCTAGTCTATGCGGTCAATTTGCTTGTAGATGTTGGTGTACCAAATTAATGTTTGTATTTAGGCCTCTTATGTTGCAGAAATCAATTGTAAATTGGTTCGGTATCTTTGCTGTCTGTGAAATGTTGCATCAAGTGCCCTCAGGGCCATCCGGCGTCCAGAGATCCGAATGGCCGGAGAGTGATGTTTTGATCCTGGAAGCGTCATCATGTCCATAAATTCCTACTGTGAAACCCTGGACCACCAGCGCGGAAGCGGGACGTGATTCGGAAAAAAACACTGAACACTTCCCAGTTCTGGTGGGGTGGTCATTCACCAGACGATACGAGTAGGCTTATGCATCTACCACCTAAGGCCGCGTCCACTGGACGCACCGGCCTCAGACTTATACCTTTGGCGGTCCCTAGTCAGACAGGGGTGAAAATGGGGTTTCTTGGGTCACTGTCCACTACTCAGTGATCAGCTCCACACTTTGTACTCCGGTATTCTCCATCATGGAGGAGGACGATGGTCGGCCACATCCCGTGGCATCTCGGAATGGCGTGGGCCTCACTCCCCGTAATCAAACTGCACTCACCAGTTGGACGTTCCTACCAATAATATAGTATATATTAACAACTGAGTGAAAATACTGAATAATATTTTAGGGCTATAAAGTGCTCACGATAATGTGAACTTCGTGCCTTTCTTCCTTTCGAAGAAATATAGGTGTTTAATTTACCTTTACCATTTTTGCTGTTTGTTTCATAAAAAGGTATACATTAATTTGTTTTTGTTTTTTTGAACAAGGTATATTAAAAAATATTTACAAAACTATAGCAGTAGTAAAGTATAAAATGTCTTGCTATCGCAGAGTTTTAATCGTATAAATAGGTACAAATATTTATCACGAATGTTCCAAAATGTTCCAAAAATAAACGAATATCTATGTTTAGTACAAAAATCCTAAAAAGTCATATATCCATAGTCAGATCGTTTTGAAAATCGGTAGATGTATCGCCAAATTGGTAGAGGCAGGATTTGTTTTTTAAACATCAATATTTTTACTTCGACTTTTGCTAATATCCATGTTTGGTTTTGATATTAACATCGATACTAAGCATCGGTGATATTATTTTGGTGTATGCCTAGTACAAATACAACAAAACCAACTCAAGAGAATGAGACAAAACAACAAAAATATAGAGAAGAACTCAAACTAACACTGAACTCTAAAACAAATTAAAAAGCTATGGGATGTAACTGCAGAAATAATAACAAAGACTGCCGAAAATGTCTTTGGAGAAAGTAAAAGAAAGAGGACAAAAACATGGTTTGACGAAGAATGCCAAAAACAGCTAGGAAAAAGGCAAACAGAAAGGAAGAGAATGATACAACTACAAACAAACGAAGGTAGGGAAAAATATGCAAATTGCCGAAAAGAAACAAGAAAACTATTAAGAGCGAAGAAAAGAAGATATGAACAGAAGTACGAATCAATGGAAAGAAAGCATCATAGTGCCAATCAACAAAAAAATGGGACAAATCAAATTGCTCCAACTATAGAGGAATCTCACTAATAAACACTGCATATAAATCTCTAACACACATCCTACTATGTAGATTAACCACATATGCCGAAAATCTCCTGGGAGAATACCAAGCCGGGTTTAGGACAAACAGGTCAACAATAAACCAACTCTTTACACTGAGGCAGCTCCTAGAAAAAGGATGGGAGTATAATAGAACAGTGCATAACCTCTTCATAGACTTCCGGCAGGCATATGATAGCATAGAGAGAAGTCAAGTCTGGAATGCGATGGCAGAATTCTCAATATCAAAAATGCTCATTCAGATGACCAAAGTGTGTATGGAGGGTTGAGTATCGAAAGTACGAGTAAATAATAGTCTATCCAGTAGTTTCTAAATACGCAGCGGGCTTAAGCAAGGCGACGCCTTATCACCGTTACTTTTTAACTCGTCTTAGAAAAAGTCGTGAGATCAGCTGAAATACAATCTGAATTACTAACAACCAAAGGTCCAAGCTATTATAAGCATACGCAGATGATATCGATCTCATTGGAGACTCCATCGTAACCGTAAAAGGCATCTTCAACAAGATCGAGAAAACAACAGGTGAAGTGGAACTAAAAGTCAACGAAGAAAAAACCAAATGCATGTGTATAAACAGAATGGGACGGAGAGATAGAATAGGGCAAACGGAAATCAAAGGCAGAATTCAATCTGCAAACCGTTGCCGGTACGCACTTAATAACCTTATGAAATCAAAAAACCTAACGAGAACATAAAAAATTAAAATCTATAAGACCGCTGACAGGCCAGTAATAACATATGGATGCGAAACGTGGACAATGGCCAAAGCAAACGAAGAAAAGCGCTTAGATGTTTTGTACGAAAAATCCTCAGAAAAATCTTTGGACCAAGAGCTTTAAAACAATATCGTTTGTCCACGAGATTAAATCCCAACGACTAAGATGGGCAGATCACGTACACAGGCTTCATGATGAGCGACTTGTAAGACTGGTGTGGGAAGAGGTTTCAACAGGAAAAAGACCACTTGGGAGTCCCAGATGCGTTGGAGAGACAACATTAAATCAGACCTCGAAAAAATAAATATCCCTTTTGACCATAGATTGATGGAAGTTCGTATCCATTGGAAAAAAGTAGTACAGTCACTACAGTCAGCCAAGACCCACCCAGAGTTGTAGCGCTAGATGATGATGATGAGGTATGCCTAGTACAAATAATGTTCTTACAGGGTCTGTTATTTTTTTACTATTTTGTTTCGTAAAGAGGTTTCCATTTATTTGTTTTTTATTTTCTTTCTTGGTACAAGATGTAGTAAACTTTTTTTTAAACTCTAGCACAGAATAAAAAGTATAAAATATCCTGGTGTCGCTGAGTTTTTTAATCGTATGAATAGGTATAAATATTTGCCACGGATGTTTCAGAATATAAAAAAAAATAAAAGAATATATTAGTACAAAAATTGTAAAAACCCATACATCTATAGTTAGATCGTCTTGAAAATCGGTAGATCTATCGATAAATTGGTAGAGGCAGCATTTATTTTTTCGACATCAATATTTCTAATTCGACTTTTTCTAATATCGATGTTTGGTTTTGATATTAGCACCCATACTAAATATCGATTTATTTTCTTTTGGTAAGTATGTCTTGTACAAATAATGTTCTTACTGATAATTTATACAGGTGTGTTGTTTCTTTACTATTTTTGCTGTTTCTTTCATAAAGAGGTTATCATTTATTTGTTTGTTTTATTTTCTTCTGTAGTGCAAGATATAATAAACAATTTTTTAAAAACTTTAGCAGAGAATATAAAGTATAAAAAATTCTGCCATCGCTGAGCTTTAATCGCATAAATAAGTACAAATATTTACCACTGATGCTTCAGATAATTCATTATTTAAATAAAAATATTTATATTACACATATCGTTAATTCATTTTGAAAATCGTCAAACCAATCATTTAACATCAATACCAAACATCAATGCTTTTGTTTTGATGAGCATCTCTGGCATAAATATTAAATAATGTCCCAACAGGTATTTTATACCGATTCATCTGAGGAATTTTTATAATATTTCTGAAATCGGTTATTTTTTAATTTTTATGATGCGAATGTCAACAACATGTTTTCTTAGGCAGTAAGGTATTTTAGACTGATAAAAATGAAATGCATACTATGTTTTTCCAATTATCAGAAAGAAAGTTCTCTATAGTCCATTTTCCCAAGACCCGCCTGTAAATCATCATAAACGTATATTTTCAAATAGACTGGCGGTATTATAAACAGTCGAGATAGGTTGGGTACTACCAAGAAACGCTCGGTACCGATAAGTACCTTTTTGGTGTGAGTCCGACTTCTTTGATAAATGTTAATTCTCGAGACTGAAGGCCGGCTAACCAAGGCTATTAAAATTGGAGGCTGGACATGACGAAATTTGAAATATTCGACTAGAGGAACATCACGCTAGAAGAATAGTAAGATTATTACACTAATTATTATTGTAGAGAGGAAAGACAAATGCGTACAATGCGATAATAAGGCAAAACTAAAACATTAGAAGATGATAGGTATAGGTTAGTTTGGTTTAGTACGAAATAGAACAACGAATAAGCAAACTGAAAATTAAAAAGTTTTAGAATACACTTTGATAATAGTATTTGAACTAGAACTTACTAACCCAAACTAACCTTATACTATTTTTTGTACGCTCAGATACGTAGAACAATTAGTACATTTCTCAGTAATTATGAAGTTATTAAATGAAATAATGAATAAATGAAATAATAGAGATTGGATGCAAGTATATTGTAAAAGTAAAATATATCTTATAGCTGATGGGTTGAGTTCCTATGATACAAAATGTATTATTGACATCATTGATTAATTCGAGAAAATGAAGCAAGACCCTAATAATATTGAGTTGACAAATGCGTGGAGGGTGGGATGTGCAACCTTAGTTCCCGATACATCCAGAGGAAGATATAAAAAGACATTCCAGCAGTTTATGCATTGGTGTGCTGATCTAACACTATCTTCTATATCGGTATATTCGCGACAACATTCTTCTATATCGGTATATCCGCGACAACATTCTGTCAACATTCTGTCACTCAAACACAAACAAATCCCCCGAACCATCTGCAACTGGATCCAAAGTATAGGACAGTAACTGCCACCATAGGTGCGGGTACGGTTACGGCGCGGGTAGAGAGGGGCTGCCTCCAAGGAAGGGTCCTCTCACCACTACTGTGGGCCATTCTGGTAGATAGTCTACTAGACAACATGGAAAATGAACGATACTTCTGCTACGCAGACGACTTAGTCACAGTAGTCAGGCGAAGGAACATGGGCTATGTTTCAACAAGAGCACAAAAGTCCTTGAACATTGTAAGCAATTAGGAAAGGATCCGTCAGTTAATTCGCTGAAAACCACAATAGTCTCCTTCACAAAGGAAAGAGCATTAAAGGATCTGACAAATCCAGTGCTCAGCGGGATAATAATTCTCTTTTCCAAGGAAGTCAAGTACCTAGATGTCACTTTTGACCAAGGTATGACTTGAGGATCGCATCTTAGCAAGGTCACTCAGAAATCGAGAATTGCACTGGGCATATGCAGGCGACTTTGCGAGAGAAACTGGGGGCTCAGCCCCGAATTAAATATCTGGTTGTACAAAATGATGATAAGGCCCATGCTAATCTATAGTTCTATAGCCTGGGACATAAAGGCCACGCAAACAGGTGCAATCAGGCAACTAGAAGGCGTACAAAGGCTGGCATGTCTGTGCGTCTCGGGGGCGATGAGAACAACCCCAACTGCAGTACTGGAAGTCCTGCTAAATCCACCTTCATTGCATATCCTTATATACTGGGGAACGTAAGAAGAGTACAATACCGACTCAAGCAAGGCAACAAATCAATCATTGAATGGGAAAGGTCCACAAGCTGGAAACTAGAGGACAGCGAGGAGATCAAGTATGTCTTCGAAATGCCATCAGACAAAACAGATAGATTTGATAGACCCTTCTCAGTTGCAATTATAGGCAGCGAAGAATATGAAGGGGGGGGGGGGGCTCCTATAAAAGCGAACCAAGCATGGTATACCGACACGACGGCTCTAAGACCAGTAAAGGGGTGGGAACCGGAGTCTACGGACTATGGTCAAATATCTCCATAAACATGGGCAGTCAAGCTACAGTGCTCCAAGCAGAGGCCGCAGCAATTCAACACTGCGTCATGGAGATAGAGAACTTGAACATTAGAAAAAAGAGCGTAGTCATATACAGTCAGTGCACACAAGGTCAGATCTAGACTAGTTAAATGACTGCATAAGTGCCCCTGAAGAGGTCGGTCGTAACAATAAGCTCACTATTGCGTAGGTTCCGGGACATGAAGGCCATCAAGGCAACGAAGAAGCCGACAAACTTGCAAAACGGGGCGCAAGTAAGGTTACGTTGAGACCTGAGTCTTACTGCGGGATAGTCAGGTAGAGTCTACTTAAGAGAAGTCGCAAGACGATAAGAGTATTAGTGGGTCAGCTGGCTGGCACTTTAAAATGAACAGACATATGGAAAAAGATCGGCCTGGCAGATAATAGCCGTTGCAGGTTAGGTCAGGAGGAGCAGGAAACTCCAAAACATATGTGGTGCGAGTGTGAGGCTCTGTGCAGGCTCAGGTATGCAAGGCTAGGAGAGACCAAACCAGCACCTGCAAGGTACATGGAGAAGCCGGTACTCCATTTGCGGAGTCTGATTAGGAAGACCAGACTGGATGAGGTCCTCTAAGCATGGTTCGGAGAGCTACAATAAACCTGCATAGGTTGCTGTGGCAGACGCGTGTACCAGCGCCAACTCCCTTCAGTTCTATTCTATTCTATTCTATCTTCAATATCGCGTATTGTAGCTTCCTTTGATTTTGCTCTCCAACGAGCTTGGACTTCAGCTAAACTTTTATCGACTATTTAACTATTTAACTTACCGCGTCGTTATTTTTTGAGTCCTTTTTTTCAATATACACATTTTTCGTGAAAGAACAGATGCAGTCCACCAATTTACCAGAAAATTCTTTTAAATGCTTTCAAGTTATTCGTGACTTAGCCTCCTTGCCATACGCCTTACTCTACAACTTGCAACGCCTTAACAGTTTTTAACTGACTATTAGCTAAGCCCAAAGTCGAAATTTTTTAATTCTCGATAACTCAAAGAATTAATTTCATTTCTTCAACATGCCTGAAGAAAAGAACCTTCACGTGATTCTAAAGGGAATGCTGTGGAAATGGTATCTTGAAGAGATAGGGTAAGACTCGATTGCACACGAATTCGAACGAATAAATATGTTTCGATAGTTTCATAAGAATAGGGCAACTATGCCTCTAATGTCGGTGATTCTACCAAGGTCACAATTAGCGATTTTTAATTTAACGAGATTAGACACAATTATTACAAGTAGTGTCTGCAAAAGAACAAGGCACTAACCCAAGCACAGTGTCAAATGACCAAAAATCTAAATGCGCTAATTTTATAGGGGAACACCCCACCAATTACATAAAGTACCCTAAGCGCCCAAAGGCCAACCAAGTCTTGTCCTGAAATAATCTCTCCCTCGAACTTTCAATGAGATACTCAAATAACTCGTATTCCTAATAAAGACCATGCATTCCCCCAAGTAATTCACATGATAGGCACAATGTACCAAACTATGCAAGTCTTTATGGTCACGTTACAAGCTCAAATAGAAAATTTGCACTCACTCTGGCAAAATCATGGGGATGAAAGAACCATATCAAGAAATTAATAAATAATATAAATGCATAGCCTCACTCAAAAGCATAATCTTCCTCTCCTCCCTTTCCCTAAGTTTCCTTCATAAGAAGTCCCAACTAGGATTGAATGAATCAAAACCTTCTGTTTTAGTGATGATAGACGAAAATCCAGCCAAAAACAAAGAGAGATTTATGTGTGTTCTTACTTAGTATAGGTGGGTTATTATTCGAGCTTCCAGAGCCCCACTTCCTGCAATATTGAAAAACCTTTTCGTGATATACAAAAGCAGGCTATGTATGAAAACCTGGAGGCTAAGTAGCGCTTCACGAGTACCCAGTCCGCTTCAAGACTTGGCCCATTAAGCTAATTATAAGTTAGACCTCACACTTACTGATATTCAGTTTCCTAAGAGTTGTGAAAATTAATCAGTCATTATGGACTTTACTCAATAAGTATATACCAGAACTTCTAGTTGATTT
>MU185871.1:79200-102208 GCA_016904865.1 Pissodes strobi | reverse complement strand
TTTGATATCGAAACGGCACAGTTCAAAATATCATCGGCACAGTAAAGGACACTTTGAGCACAGTAAGTGGTTACAAATTTTTCAGAAAATTCGAATGTGGGGGAGCCTACTAGCAGAAAATGGCCGAAAATTTAATTTTTGAGAAAAACCTAATTCAGCACAGTTCAGCACACTGCCGATTAAATCAGAATTCATTTTTGTATGATCTGATTTCTGAAATTTTGAAGGGGGCTGAGCGTCAAGTTAGCCCCCCATCTTATTTTCCCCTATAACTTTGATATCGAAACGGCACAGTTCAAAATATCATCGGCACAGTAAAGCACACTTTGAGCACAGTAAGTGGTTACACATTTTTCAAGAAATTCAAATGTGGGGGGGGGGGGAAGTAGTAGAAAATTGTCGAAAATTGAAATTTTGAGAAAAACCTAATGCAGCACAGTTCAGCACACTGCCGATTAAATCAGAATTCATTTTTGTATGATCTGATTTCCTAAATATTGGGGGGCTGAGCGTCAAGTTATCCCCCATCTTATTTTTCTCTATAACTTTGGTATCGAAACGGCACAGTTCAAAATATAATCGGCACAGTAAAGCACACTTTGAGCACAGTAAGTGATTACAAAATTTTCAGGAAATTCGAATGTGGGGGGCCAACTTGACGCACCCACTTTCAACAGATTAATATTATGAAATACAAGTATTTTTTATGTTCTATATTTTGAAATTACTTCCTAAAATTTTGATGTTTAAAGTAAACTCTAATTTCGAAATCGGTAGAAACCACTACTTATCGCTTGAAAAATGTGCAGATTCTTTGATCCTGGCCCATTTCCCCATGTTCAAAGCATTTTATATGAGATTTTAGACAAATAAATCTACATATTTCTTACCACAGTGATTATATGCGTAGATATCAATGAAATTTTATCGCGAAACTGCCTCTAACCTACAAAAAATGTCAACATTTTGCGATCCTGACCAATTTTTTCCAGCTTCAAACTGTTTTCAGTGAGATATCATGCCATTAAATACATAAATTCACATATTTTAACATAAACTAGGTGGCCTCCACGCATCGCCCGGTGAAATACCACCACATTCGTTTAGGTGGCATGAAATGACATCTGGTCCATGTTTCCTCACCATGTCGTTGTGATCCAGTTCTCGGGGTGGAAAAGAAGAAATATTGCATGATGGCTCCTCCTAGATCAAATAATCCCGAGGTAAAACAGCCTCCCATCCGGATTTTCGGGTGGAGACTGGCCTGTGAGGACCATCAAGCCTGAACGTCTCCAAGACAGAAAATAGACTGCGATTGGACTTCTGCAATATAAGAGGCATGAACACAAAAATATTAACTCGGTCCACCATCACCTAACATCAAGGAAGCCTCATATTTTAGCTCTATCAGAAACAAAAGTAAAATATGCGCCACATTTCACTTAAATATACCCGGATATGACCTTTACTCCCGATTTTGACATACCTATGGATTAGCTGTTGTTATCCCAGACGATTTATGTTGTCAACGGGAAGCAACATACGAACCTAAGTACATACTTCGATTTCATGTGATTCTAATTAAGCACAGATCGACCAACCAAATTCATTTGTTGATTTGTTTAGACCACTTAGCGAACACCATATAAACGGCTTTTATCAAACCTTGGAAATCAAATTGATTTTCTGCAGATCAACTATCCAGCGGCAGAAATTGTCATAGTCGGAAACTTCAACGTACAACATCGAATGGTTGAAATACTACTATAAAAACGACGATGAAGGGCGAGAAGCCCAGTCTTTTGCTATAAGTCACGGACTTACTCACCTGGTTGACGAACCTACCAGGATCCCTCAGCGCCAAAAAGACTTTGCTAGCCTCCTGGATCTATCAGACAACAATCTTATCTCCGCAACCTGTGAATTTGCTATCAAAATACATACATTTTGGAAATTGAAAGAGAAATGTTTATGGTGATATAAAATATAATTTAGATAGATTTTACCTCAAATTTTGACATCGACAATGGGCACCATATGCCAATTACCACGTCTGTGGTTGGGAAATTTAAAGATGAATATGCTGGTGAACCCATTGAATGTTTTTATGGAACCGGAGCGAAAGCATATTGCATTTAAACAGAAGGTCATTTGCTTAAAAGGTCAAAAGGTGTTAAGAAAAGTAGTATTAAAAATCAGTTAGATTATATTCATTACAAAGATGAGTTGAAAATAATTCAAAAACGTTATGCACTATGTATACCTCTCGGCCGCGTTTACATAATATGTTTACTGAATTGATGAATAAATTATATATAACTTTTTCAGACGGCAAGATATAAAATTTCGGACAGCTTTGATACACTTTCATGGGATCATCATGATTTTCCTTCTCATCAATGGTCAGATGAGCATAAAGAATTATAAACCAATATTCCCTCCCTCCTAAATGGATTTTTCAAGGTTGTTAGATATTTAAGAGTGGAAAAAGCTTAATATTTCATAAAGTAAAGTTGACTATTAAAGTATGAGTTTAGAAACTTATGATATAGGAATTGATAATGTTTCTTATAGAATACAATAAAAACACTTTCTTTTTTTATTATAATTTTGACTCTTGCAAATGTTATCATTGTTCCAAGATATTGTAGATGTTACCATTGTAATTACATTAATTTTTTTTGCTATTTGTAATTTGAATTACTCCAAATGCATCATTCTGTCCATGTACTGTGTAAGAAAACGTAGAAGTTCCATTGCTAGAGCAGTAATGTAAATATTTACTAAAATCGCATATGGGCAATAAATAGCTTTAGGCCATACAAATCCCCGGCAAAGACGGTATCTTCCCTGCCCTGCTTAACAAAGGCTATGAGATCCTGAAGGTACAGCTACAGAAAATCTTCGAAGGTAGCCTTATCCTAGGACATATACCACTAGCTTGGAGGGAGGCAAATGTGTTATTTATACCTTAAACCGGCCTAACCTTATTTCTCCTCAAAACAATGGGGAAAGCAATCGATCAATTCATAAGAAGCGAAAATCCAACGAGAACATCCTAGGCAAGCAGGCAAATCCACATTAAGTGCACTGCACTGTCTGGTTGACGACATAAAAAAGACATTCGAATGCAAAGAAATTGCTCTTGCTGCGGTCATTGACATAGAGGGAGCATTTGAAGGGCTCTAGGCAAAAAGTCGCTAAGTGGATTTTTAAAGTTTGGAGATATCAACGATTTAAAATTTATTATCTTTCTTGAAATAATACCTCTCAAATATTGGTTTAGGTATTATAAACAATATATATTAATGTCTTTAATATAACCTAGTTTTTCAGTCCAATATGTCTAAAGTTTTGTAAAAAATAAATAAATATAAATCACACATAGGTTCTTTTTGTCAAAAATAAACAACACGTTTCAATTTCACAAAGTTTAATAAGAAGAATGTAAATTAACAATGATATTTTTTAACTGTTTCACTTAATAAATGAGAAGAAAATACCGAAAATAAAAGAAATCCATCCAAAAAGGCATTATTCGTATTGCTCAGTATCCGATTCTTCGGTTTCTTCTCCCACTGTTCTTTCTTCAGATTCTTCATCCAGCACTTTGTAAAATTCTCGATCTTTCTTATTTTTGATAAATCGTATTAGAAATTCAATATTTTCGAGCTTCTCTGGTTTGAGCTTTAAAAATGTATTGTAGGCACCCATTGGAATAAGGATTGCAATAAATCTTTGACATCCTGCTTTATACAGGGTAAAACTTTTTACATAGTCCCCATTTATGGTCTCTCTTAGTTTAGGTTTCTCAGTAGCAGAAAACATTACAGATCGACACCTTGAAATTCTCGGATTGGATGGTTTTATTTTGCCTCCATAAAGTCTTTTGTAGTTACCGACTTTTAATGTCACAAAATTATCTTGAAAACAGCTATTTTTTGTCAAAAGAGAATGTTCCAAAAACACTATTTCAAAAGGATTTTTAGTTCGCGCGCTTTGAATAAGATTTATGTAGTAATCCGGATTATCTACTTTTTCGCTTTTTAACCTGTTCTTTTCAATCAGTGCGAAACAACGATCTACTGGCATCATGGAATGTCCTGGAACAGGATAAAATACTATGACAGTTGGAAAAAGCCTGGATGCGCAAAGGAAATCTAAGTAGGTAAATAAAAATCTGTTTTTATTTTGTGAAAAGCAGTTATCAGAAAAGATAGTTAGTTTTGTATGTTCTTCAGTTTTGTATTTTTTGATATAATAATGTAAAGCTGTAATAACTTAATTCCGCCCTTTTGTTGCGAAGTTTTCAATAAATAAAAACATCGTACCACGTTATTGATTCCAAAGTTACGGAGTTATACTACTCATCACCACCATTGGTTACCGGCAAAGGTAAATTCTTTTCGAAATCAAAACAAATCACTAATTCACCACGATCTTGTTCTTCTTTTTTCTGTTTCAAAAGATCAAAAAAGGCCTGAGATTGGCGGAGATGAAGTACTTTAGCGACGGTTAGAGATTGCACATCATTTTCATTGTTTCGCACCTTGGCTGAATCGAGGTTTGCAATATAGGAAGTGCACAAGGCGCATATATCTTTTCTTGGATGGACAAATAAATAGTTAAAGTTTTCAATAAAAATTGTATGGAACATACCATATTTTACTGGATTATCAGGATAGGTGTGGCTGTAATCCTTATGAAGACGTGCAACGGTGAGTTCTGATTTAAGGTATTTCTTACACCTGTTTTGTGATCGACTATAATTGAGATTCAATACTGGGTAGGTTTTTTTAAAAAAGTGTATCTTTTAAAGAGTCTCCTCGGGCAGCCTATTTTTACAGTTGGTGTATTTTCCCCTAAAATCCCTTACATCTGTTACTTCAAAATTTAGTATCTCTTTTCTTAACCTGTCTCTTTTTATTCCGTGTAATGCCAGAAAAAAAATTGACAAACGTTAAATTAATTAGTTAAAATTAATTTTTCTCATCTATAATGCTATATTTGAATACATTTCTCGGAGCTTTATTTGTATTTAAATGGCGTGCGGCAGGTTTTGAAGTCATGCAGTCCCTTAAATAAAGATTTTGTTCTGTGTGACTACTCAGGTTTTTGAAGTTTGCATGTATTTTTTTGTATGAATCAATAGTAAGTTTTGTCTTGCACTTACAGCGACATTTGGGCATATCCGTCTGATCTCGAGATTGCCTTAGTTTTCTTTTTTTCTTTTCACTTTCCCATTGTTGCGGATTCGATCTTCTTTTCTTAGGCTTACAAATTTCTTCTGTACCATTATTGTTGCTCGCAATTTCCCCAGAACATGTCTCTTTCCTAACAGAGCTTATCCCATTGTTACGTACTATTGTTGTTACTGAAATTTTTTTTATTAATTTCTAAAATACTAATAAATATTTCTTGCATCTTACCCAAACTGTTAATACTTTTGATCTCGGTACTTTCAGCCAGAGTGTTAATGTCTGAAAACATTCCGGGCCGCATATTTGCACATCCTAACATACGACGGCACCAGGATGCTGAAATCGGTTAGGTTTTGTAAGCGTGTGTACCGCTACAAAAGCTCACTGATTTGGGCACCTAATCGCGCCAAGTCTTCGTGATGCAATCAATTTGCGGCAAGAGCCCTCGTAGTCGAGGGGTCTAGATGGTTAGGTCTCAATTCGGCGGCTATCGGCGGCCTGGGTTCAAACCCCGTTGCTTTTTTTTATTTTTTTTTTAGGTTGTTTCTAAACAGTTTTTCTTGATTTTGGGTATGTCTTGGGTTAGTTTGGGTTAGCACCTGGTTAGTTCCCTTTTCTTGAGCCCCCGTAGCGAGCGAACTGAGCCAGCGGAGGGCCATGCGAAAAGTGAAATATTATATAACAGCCTATTCCAGGTGCCCAAATCAGTGAGCTTTTGTAGCGCTACAAACGCTTACAAAACCTAACCGATTTCAGCACCCTGGTGCCATTGTATGTGAGGATGTGTAAATATGCTTCCGGGCCTGGTTTCGTATATAGTCCGAAAAATATTCTGTATAAGCGATTGATTATACGCACTGTATAATATTTATTATACAAAATAGGAGATACAAGTTAGTTAAAATAAACTACAACACAAATTACCTTTGGCCTTATTTCTAGGAAGGTTTCTAACCTCTTTTTCAGAAGGAAGCCAATCTTCATCCTCGTTTGTCGAATAAGGGTCTAAAATATAACTTACCAGACATCATATCACTATTATCAGTCATTTTTACACAACCATATTGCAGCAAAACAACTAGTAAATAAACAGAATCGCACTGGCGCGGCGTGGAGATGCGACGGCGTGATTTGATGTCACTTAGCTATTTTTAAGAACTAAGGCACTTTTTTAACACATAGGCACTTTTTGCATGAAACTCAATAGATGTAGCGACAAGGTCCAATGCCATATATTGTATTTAGGGACATTTTATGCGAAAGCAAATGCGCTGTATAGATAGTTCAGGAAATTTCACACTAGATGGCACCATTAGTTCAAAGCAAGTAAAATGTGACTTAGGGACTTGCACAGAGCCCTTCATTTGATAATACCTCACATCAGTCCATCAGACTTCCGGTCCTGCCGTCGAAGGACGAACACGTTGGAAACGGATTACAGACTTCGGCACGGGTAGTGGAAGCTTTTTGCTTGGAAAATGTCTTCTAATCCGTCGGGGGGAGTCTGGAAAGTCGTTCCGGCTAGAAGGTGTATAGGGTGAATCGCGTAGTGGAGGGTGATTTCTACTAGGGCTCCAATTTCTATCTCTGTACGCGGTAACGTGGCCTGAGGGCGGTCGGGGATATCTTTAATTGGGGTCCCTGACAGAAAGTGGTTATACCTACAGTGTGCGAATCATCCTTGCATAAGAACTCAGTCGTGCAGTGCATTCGATCATATTTGTTTTGTAAAGTTTAAACGTTATTGTAAAGTCGGGAATCACCAGGGGTACAAGCCCGTCAGACTGGAGGTTCCTCCAAATAGTCCCCTCACACTGAAACAACGTGTAACTTATGCAGGAGGGTCGTCCTGCCTCGAATTAAGAGCCGGAAGAGGGGTGCGCTGGCGAATTACCCTTTTTGGAGCAGAAGCCATACCTTTTGTCTTTCTAAGACAAAAGAACACAGAAAAAGAGAAAAGTCCATCAGAAGAGCACTTCAAGAGTGGGAAGTAGAGCTCCTAATCATAAGATGGATAGAAACAATGCTAAATCACCGCTTCGTAAGAGCAGAAATAAAGGTCAGCACAGTGAAAGGGTGCCCTCAAGGAGGTGTTCTCTCCCCCATACTGTGGACACTAGCAGTGGATAAAATCCTTACCACTCTAAGTAGAGCTGGATTTATAGTTCTAGGCTACGCAGGCGACCTAGTAGTAATAATAAAGAACAAACATGAATGCATGTCAACGTGCCCTAGCGCTGCCTTAAAGATATTGCTGAACATGCCTCCTCTTCATCTCAGTGTGAAGAGGAAGGCAATTATCAGTTCCAAATAGGCAAATTCAAGCCTGGAGATTTGACTGGTCACCTGCGTATCTTTGAAGAAATAAAACTGGAAATTGCCAGCAAATCAAGTGACCAAATGACGGTCATGTTGGACCTAGATGTCCCATTCGCAGTGGTTATTGATGACCAAAACTGGCAAATGAACAAGATTGGGCATTTCAGGTCCAAACTGTAAGCTTTCCAAACCGCTAGGTAAATATATAACCATATTCCAAGCGGAAGTGCTTGCTATAAATATATGTGCAGAAGAGTGCCTCACACAAGGACTTCACAGAAAGCACATATACATATTCTCATACAGTCAGGGGGCTCTAAAAGCTTTCAAGTGCGTGTCAAAGCTAGTCTGAGAATGTAAGCGAACCCTAAAACAATTAGCAACGTGCAGGTAACTTTAATGTGGGTTCATGGCCATAGAGGCTTAGAGTGCAACGAAAAAGCAGACTGCCTTTCGAAAGAAACACCATATTATGGTCCAGAGCCCTACTTTGGCCTCATGAAGATTCACATCACCGAAGAACTAAACAAATGCGAAAAAAGATTAACTGTCGTCCTACTGGGAAAACACTCCAGGACTAAGATAGGCAAAAAGGTTTATCACCACCTCTGCGAAAATAGCAGAACAGCCCTTAGACATGAACTGAGCAGATATTAGAACTGTCGCCGGACTGTTCACTGGACACTACCTGGTAAAATACCACATAAAGATAATAGGCATAGCAGATTTTTCAATAATGCAACTGAAACCGCAGAACGTCTACTCTGTCAATGTCCAGCCCAACTCTGCAAAATGCTCGAGTACCTTGAAGGAGTACAGCCATCACCTGAAGAAGTGAGTAAACTACCTCCCAAGAAAATAGCTTCGTTTGGAAGAATCCTATGTCTCTTGGACACAAATTAAAGAGTCATGGACAAAATATCTGTAAAGGTAGTAGTGCCGGGCGGCTGAAACTAGCCGAAACGACTCCCTAGCAATCTACAACCTACAAGTCTACATTAAGTATTCTGAAGATGACTAGTGGGCGCTATTTTCAAATTAGTTCCAATGATAAGGAAGTCTGTTATCATTTAAAATTTGCAATATTTGCCGAACACGTGGACCGCATTTGGACACTTTCGGAAAAAGAGACATTTCCAGAAATATCTGCTGTACATACCCCTCTGGTGCACCACTCTTCTACTTGACGCTCAACTCATAGATATCGTAGATTTTATACGTGCAGTTGGAAAACTCTCCAATAACCAACAATCCAACAAAAGAACTTGGAAACCTAAGAAATTAAAAAAGAAAAAAACCTGCTTACACAATAACACATCAACAAATCACCTTGTATACTATTTACGCAAAACTATTCATATCTTATTCCTAGAAGTGAATTCTAAACGCGGCATAAAGACTGTGGCGCCAAGATTCTGAAGGTCGCCAATTTTTTTTTAATAAGTTAATTAATAGGTATAGGTAGATATACCTGATAACTTGATCCATGGTTATGGTATATTTTTCTAACCTTTAGACTGAATAATTTAATAGTAGATGTTTTGTAATGTCGTGTCGTTTCCTAGTACGTTTTATTTATAAACGCGGTAAATGTTGTTAATTAGGCGTAAGGTACTTAATATTGCTTTAGTATACTTAATAAAATATTGTTCATTCGTTGCTTGTAAAATACGTTTCAAAGCCACGTCGATTGGTGTAAACTAGTCGCCAGGTGAAATGAAAAATGAGGTTTTTCCTACCGTATCCAGGCTCTCCATTTCGAAAATGGATTTGAAAATTAGGGCATATTATTTTCATTTTATGGGCAGTATGTTTATTAAGTGTTTTTAAACTCAACTAGCATGTAAGCTTTGTGATGTGATAAAGAAATCTTTTTTTCATGTGTAATTATTATTATGGTAAAATATGCTGTGTGTGAAATTTGAGACTCCCCCCAAAAATGAAATCTGAATTAAGAGAGTTTTAGGCTAGGGGCATACATTTGCTAAACCATGCCGGTCAAATTTTCGGACAGTGAATTTTAAAGGTAATTTTTTTTTAGAAAGAGCATATTTCAAATAGTGCAACGTTGTCGGATTGTGATAAAATTACTAGTTAACCATTTTTATTTGAGACATTTAACTTGGAGCTAGCCGTAGCACTGCAACTAATGGACCAATAATTTTACTTTACTCTACGCATGGCCCTCCGCTCGCTTCGCTCGCTACAGGGGTGCAACGAACAAAAATTAACGAAAACTAACCTAAAATGAAGAAAAAACACATTAGAATAGTAAAAGAGTGTGTTAAACACGACCCGATTACATGACATTCACCAGTCAAGACATTATCTAGAACTGGAATGCCTAAAAGCGCTTTGCTTTCGAGTAACCAATCACAGCTTTTTTAAAAGACTTAATACTAGTTGAAACCTTAATATCTGGTAGTGGGTTAATACCTGAACGGCCTTATAGTATGAGCCTTTCTCAAAAACTGATGATGAGCTATGCGCTGGCGCCCTAAAGTCATCCCGGCCCCCGGTAATAAATTCCATATCATGTGCATAATGATCATGATTTCTGATAAACAGATCTGCATTTCTCTTAACAATCATCACCAAACCGACGAAGTAAGGTGAAGGGGCCGTCATTATGTCCAAGTCCCGAAAATGGTCCCTACATGAGGTCCTCGTATGTAGACCCAGAATACATATGATTATTCTCTCTTGAGTAATGAAAATCCTACAGGCTACCTGTGAGTAGCCCTAAAAACATATCCCTTAACTTATTATGGATTGAATGTGTGCTAAATAGTAGATACGAATAGAATTAAGAGATATAACGCCTTTTAGTGTATAAATCACGACATGCCTCTTTCAGCTTGACATTTAGTGACTGTACATGCGCATCCCAGGACAAGCATGGATCCAGGACAACTCCAAGGAACTTAACAGCATTTGGGATAGATTTGTTATTAATTCATTAATTCTGACAAGTAACGATTCCTGTTTGGCCTTTTTTGCAAATGTCAAACGACCAGTCTTATCAGCATTAAGCCTCAAGGAGTTATCCCCGCACCACTACGCCATCCATTCGCCGCACGCGAACATCCCTTCTCTGCCTGAACCGTCCGCCAGCAGCACAGACGCATCGTCCACATACTAACAGACCAGCCCCCCATCAAACGAGCCAACCAGGTCGTTCACATACAATATAAACAAGAGTGGCCCAAGAATAGAGCCCTGCGGTACTCTCTGCTGATATGACTCTGTCAAACTTGCACCCAAGCCTCTAATTCCGTATTGGTATAACTTCCTGAGAAGTAGTCCATGATCGAGAAGGCCCTAGAAAAGTCAAAATACAGGGTGGCCAACTAAGAACGCGAGGTACTGTATCTGGGAAACTATCCATCGTAGAGACTTGCGGCAAAAAATGTAAACTAAAACGGTCAAGAGAAAATGTTTTCAAGTTTCTAAAATGACCACTAGGGGGCGTAACTGCAATCTTGAATCTAAAAAAGTGATGTTTCTGTGAATTCTGCTCCATTAACCTAATAAACAAGTTCCACATATTTGAAGTTGAGGATAATGTAAAATTTTTTTGTTTAATGCTTTTTGCTGTATCTCTAAAAATAAAGTGGTGGGGGGTATAATTTTTTTAAATAACACCCTGTATCTGCAAAACGGCTAAGCCGATTTTAACAAACTTGGGTTAGTTCAAAGGAGCTATTCTTGGGCTACAAATGTTGTATTATTTAAAGTTTCGCTAATTTCACATGTCGCCGCTAGAGGGCTATTTTCGACATTCCGACAGAAATGGTTAATTTTCTCAAAAAAATTAAATGCATTGATATGATTTTTTTCCCATGCAAAAGTAGCTAAATAATGTCTAAACAAGCTCGCGAAAACCGCATCTCGACATCTTGTTCCTAACCCAAAATATAGGCAAAAAAATTTATTACATACTGTTACGTTTTTCCCGTGGGTTCTTAACAAAATTACAAGTTGACTATTTTCAACTAAATACTCTCTTCATTCTCTACCACTGTATACAATCATACACACTAAACTACTCTTATAACTTTACAACTAATAGCTCTTTACAATTCAACACTCAATGATTAACTAACTATCTCACTGCCTGACTTCGGCCTAGGTCTGCTCCTTATTGTATAATCTAAAATCTATCACGAATATTCGGGAAGTATTCCGAGGCCACTCTACATGATCTCGAAATAATTCCAGCGTTCCTGAATCTTCGCGGCCGGCCGGCGGGCGATGACTCATACAGACAGAGAAGCGGTACGCGGCAAGGCAAAGTCTATAGGGTAGCACAAAAACATTCGTATGTATGCTAGCCGTAATATTGCCTCCCTCTTAATTCTAATCGTCCCGATCAGCTACTTTATGTCCGTGATATGCTTTCAACCTGTCGAGGTGGACAACTTTCAGTTTGCCTCTGGGGCTACGCTGAATTCTATACCCAACGTCATTAATTCTTTTGATGACCGTATAGGGTCCTTCCCATACTGGTGTTAGGTTGGGAAATCTTCCTGTCTTCCTTTGCGGATTATATAACCAGACTTTATCGTTCATCCGAAATCCCATAGAGTTAACTTGGAGATTATATCGAGCCTTCATTCGGTCACTGGCGAGACGTTCAAACGGTAGTCCCACATCATTCTGTTTCATCTTCCCACTGGATCTTGTCTGGGGTCCTTGACTTGAGGCACAGGTTGAACACTGCTGGCATCATGATTTCACATCCTGGCAGTCGTTGACCCAATAAAATCTGTCGCGGATCTTGTCAATCATTCTGTTAACTCCGAGATGAGCACCAAACTTTCTATTATGTACTTCGTCCAGAATTCCCGATACCCTCTTCCTTGTTACCACTAACTGCGTCTTCACTACTTTGCCATCGGTGCTTTCCCAGGCTCGTTTAAGGAGTCCATTTCCAACTACCAGGGAGTCCCACTGAGCCCACAGAGATTTAAAAGTAGATCCCTTAGTTGAAATATCTCTCCAGCTTGGTCTTTGTTGACGTTCTTCTTTAGCTTTTAGTAGTAGTGCTATTTCATTATCCTCAAGCTGATCTTTCTTTAGTTGCTCTGTGGTTCACTGCTGATCAACCCTAAATTTGATTCGCCTAATGCGAGTGATTCCTTCTCGTTGGTCAATTCTTTGGCGATGTTTGACCGTCATACGTTGGAAATTTGATGTTTTGTCCTACACCGAATGTCCTCTCGGTGAGTACTTGATGTTTTAGTCTGGTAATTTCTGCTTGTAGATTCTTCATTTCTTTCTGTACGTCTCCTACTTCTTTTTGTACATTTCCAACTTCTTTTTGTACATTTCCAACTTCTTTTTGTACTTTTCCAACTTATTTTTGTACAGTTCCAACTTCCTTTTGTATATTGTTTACTTCTTTTTCAAATTTCTCATTTTGGCCGTCCAATATTTTCTGCAATTTTTCTTGCTCGCCTGCAATTACATCCAGCATCCATTTCTGAAGCTGGTCCTGTTCTGCTTGCCTTTTATCTTCTTGGTCTTGTATGTAAAATCTTCTGAAGCCGGTGCTGTTCTGCTTGCCTTTTATCTCCCTGGTCTTGTAAAATTTTCTGAAGCCGGCCCTGTTCAGCTTCCCTTTTACGTTCATCCTCCTCCCGTTCAGGTTGCCTTTTATCTTCTTGATCTTGCAATATTTTCTGAAGCCGGTCGTCCTGTCCTGTTTGCCTTTTATCTTCTTGGTCTTGTAAAATTTTCTGAATCCGGTCCTGTTCTGCAAGCCTTTTTTCCCAATCCGCTTGCCTCTTAGCATTTAGATGGTCCATGAAATCGGCCAGCATGTTATTTATTTGATCCATTTCTGCTGTTTGGTGCCTTGTATTGACCATAGAATATTATAAAATGTTCTGAGAATCCACCAGCGAAAACGGTCTCGTTGACGAACTTGTAACCTCTTCTCTCCTCGAAGAATTCTTCAAAGTCCGGTCCCTTCACGATCCCACTTCTGACGCCAAATGTTACGTTTTTCCGTGGGTTCTTAACAAAATTACAAGTTGACTATTTTCAACTAAATACTCTCTTTATTCTCTACCGCTGTATACAATCAGACACACTAAACTACTCTTATAACTTTACAACTAATAGCTCTTTACAATTCAACACTCAATGATTAACTAACTATCTCACTGCCTGATTTCGTCTTTCTGCTCCTTATATATAATCTCAAATCTATCACGAATATTCGGGAAGTATTCCGAGGCCACTCTATATGATCTCGAGATAATTCCAGCGTTCCTGAATCTTCGCGGCCGGCCGGCGGGTGATGATTCATACAGACAGAGAAGCGGTACGCGGCAAGGCAAGGTCTATAGGGTAGCACAAAAACATTCGTATGGTTGCTAGCCGTAACATTACGAAAATCCCTTAATTTTTTTTTATTATATTTATCTCGAATTTTCTCTTTTATAAAAGTTGTGGCCCTGAAAAGGACCGATTTAAAAAAGAAAGGTTCTTAGTGCCCCCGCAAATGCTCGAACTGCTGAACATCACGCTCTATGCATTGCTGAAGCCTCTCATGGGTAGACAAAACTGCAGTTTCAATTTCGGCTCTCGGTATGGTTCGTATTGCGGTACGAATCCGGTTTTTCAAATCTTCTCTGGTCGTCGGTTGAGTCTGGAACACGATGTCCTTTAACCCCACCCATAAATAAAAATCCAGACAAGTTAAGTCTGGTGATCGCGGAGGCCATGGAAACAGACGTCCTCTTCCAATCCACCGCTGTTGAAATACTGCATCGATATGCTCTCGCACATTAATAGCAAAATGTGCTGGGCAACCATCCAACTGCAAAAACAAGTTTTGCCTCGTTTCCAGAGGCACATCTTCCAACAACAACGGTAATTGATTGGCCAAAAATTCAAGAAAGACATTCCCATTTAGGGGTTGATCGAAAAAATATGGCCCAATAATTTTGCCTTCCAGTACGCCACACCACACATTTAAACTCCAACGTCCTTGGTGCTGAACTTCACGCATCTAATGCGGATTCTCTGCAGACCAATAGTGCATATTGTGCAGATTGACTCTCCCATCAAAGTCCAAAGAATTTGAAATAAAAATTCTCTATTTTCGCGTATCATACCTAACATCCAATGACAATAGTCCAACCTGCGGTCAAAATCTTCCTCATTCAAAGCCTGATGTAGAACTACATGATATGGATGCATTCTAAAAGTAATTAACGAAAAAAAAGTTTCAACAAATACCTATATTGTGATAGCCATTAGAACTTACCTATGGTCCTTCAAGATATTTTGAACCGTTGTTCGTGCTATGTTCAACTCAAGCGATAACGCTCTTGTGCTAAGATGAGGATTTCCTTCAATATACCCCAGTACGTAGTTGATATTTTCTTGCGTTCTTCCAATTTTTTGCCGTTGAAATGCAGGCCGAAAACTACCATTGGCTCGTAAGCTCGCCACTAATCGGAGAAAAACTCTCACATCGCAAGGACGTCGGTTTGGATAACGGGCCGCGTAAACTCTTTTAGCTACTGCGGCATTTTGAAGACATTCAAAATACACCGCAAGCATATCAACAGCTTCATCATTCGTGAAACGCATTTTGTAAACACAAAAATTACTCAAAATAAAGCGAAACTATTGACAATTTGAGGAAGAATTATTTATACTTTCATTTGTTTTCTTTCCATGGCCTGCTTCTATTAATTGTCTACCCATGAGAGGCTTCAGCAATGCATAGAACGTGATGGTCAGCATTTCGAGCAGTTGCGGGGGCACTAAGAACCTTCCTTTTTTAAATCGGTCCTTTTCAGGGCCACAACTTTTATAAAAGAGAAAATTCGAGATAAATATAGTAAAAAAAAAATTAAGGGATTTTCGTAAGTAATAAATTTTTTTGCCTATATTTTGGGTTAGGAACAAGATATCGAGATGCGGTTTTCGCGAGCTTATGTAGCCATTATTTAGCTACTTTTTCATGGAAAAAAATCATATCAATACATTTAATTTTTTTGAGAAAATTAACCATTTCTGTCGGAATGTCGAAAATAGCCCTCTAGCGGCGACATGTGAAGCTAACGAAACTTTAAATAATACAACATTTGTAGCCCAAGAATAACTCCTTTGAACTAACCCAAGTTTGTTAAAATCGGCTTAGCCGTTTCGCAGATACAGGGTGTTAATTAAAAAGAAACTTTGAATACCCCCCGCCACTTTATTTTTAAAGATACAGCAAAAAGCATTTGACAAAAAAGTTTTACATTATGCTCAACTTCAAATATGTGGAATTTTTTTATTAGGTTAATACAGCGGAATTCACAGAAACATCACTTTTTTAGATTCAAGATTGCAGTTACGCCCCCTAGTGGTCATTTTAGTGGTCATCAGTTAACATGATTTTTGCATTCTAATTCCGGGTTTGACCTACGCTGGTTTCCCTATAACTATTTTTATCTTACTAAGAACACTTAAATTTCCTAAGTCTCCAATTAGCGTTTTAACATGGTTTGTAAATTCCAACCTGGGGTTTAGTACCGCTGCGCCGCGTCACCACCTTTTCCGAATTAGGATAATTAAACTTGGTTATTCCAGTTAACATGATTTTTGCATTCTAATACCGGGTTTGACCTTCCCTCGTTTCCCTATAACTATTTTTAGTTTTTACGCCCACTTTCAATGCTCGCTTCTTGTTTTTCTCCTCGAAAAATCTGGATTGCACGTAACCAAGGTGTTAAAATGTTTTTACTAAGAACACACTCCAATTAGCATTTTAACATGTTTTGCAAATTCCAACCTGGGTTTTAGTACCGCCGCGCCGTCACCTATTCCAGTTAACATGATTTTTGCATTTTAGTTCCGGATTTGACCTACGCTCGTTGCTCGTTGCTATAACTATTTTTAGCTTTTTACACCCACTTTCAATTCTCGCTTCTTGTTTTTTTTTCCTCGAAAAATCTGGTTTGCTCGTAACCAAGCTATTAGAATGTTTTTACTAAGAACACACTCCACTTAGCGTTTTAACATGTTTTGTATATTCCAACCTGGGTTTTAGTACCGCCGCGCCGCCACCTTTTCGGAATTGAGATAATTAAACTTGGTGATTCTTGTTAACATGATTTTTGCATTCTAATTCCGGATTTGACCTACGCTCGTTTTCCTATAGCCATTTTTAGCTTTTTACACCCACTTTCAATGCTCCTCGAAAAGTCTGGATTGCACATAACCAAGCTATTAAAATGTTTTTACTAAGAACACACTCCAATTAGCGTTTTAACATGTTTTGCAAATTCCAACCTGGATTTTAGTACCGCCGCGCCGCCACCTCTTCCGAATTGGAACGTATTAGTCTACAATAGAGTGTACCTTAGAGAATAATCTCACATTTCCTGCCATTTAAAATAAAACTATCAAAAGTTAGATATTCACATTTAAAAACGCTTTTATTGTTCTAAGCACAACGGGGACTCACGTTGTGCTGAGTTACAGTCAAAGCTTCTTCCAGGGCTTGAACCGCATTCTGAAATAATACACAATTAGATTTTGTGCATTTAACAATGTTTAGAATCAAAGAAGCTTACTAAAGTTTCTGCCAAAAGTGTTTCGTAAACTGGGGCAAATTCTGGACTGTCGTACTTGTAAACACGGTATAGAGTTGAAGTTCTCTTGCTGAGTTAATGTGCCCAGTGACGATGATGTTTGCAAAGAAGTCTTTGGCGAAGTAATGGAGCATTTTCCATCTTCCGGTGTAGTCTAAAAATAGATTTGAAATGTTTATAACAGATCATGGACAATGCTAAAAGTAAGAATAGCGCTTACCAATACTTGACCACGTCGCTCCGCTGCGGTTCTGGTACTCATACCTGCGTTTATAGCATTCAGGCATGCTTGCAAGTTTTCTGGAATACAATCGGAATATTTCCTTGGGCCTAATTTTCGCTTATTCTGTGGCGATATGATTTAAACACCAGAGAAAATGCAAGATAAGAACCTATATTTTACATCTTCAGGGAACTTTACACCATATGACTGGTGCAAGGAAACCCCAGTTTCGGGATACTTTGCACCATGACTGAAACAAAGTAACCCCAGTTTCGTCGAAAAATGCAAGTGTAAACAAACTATTTTGTAGCTATGTTTTTGTTAAAATATTTTCATTTTAATAAGTACAATTACTAATATTAAAGGTATTTATGCAATTAATTATATACATATCCGTATTTATCAATTAGATTCTTGATGACAAAAAGAATTTGCGGAGCTTCAAATTGAAATTCTATAATGACATAAAAATAGCACGGAAGCAGACAAAAAAGGAAGAAGTAACAATTTTAATGGGCAACTTTAACGCTAAAGTTGGCAAAGAAGTGCACGGGGATATAGTGGGTCCTTATGGATTGGGTGAGAGAAACGATAGACGAGAGACACTGTTACAATTCTGCAAAGAAGTTGACCACTCAATAATGAACACTTTCTTCCATCACCTGCAGACAATGACCAACACATAGTCAGAAATCAGATTGACTTTATTACAGAAGGGGTTTCGAAATTCACCCACGTCTGTAAAGACCTATCCAGGTGCAGACATTTATTCAGATCATAACTTGTTACTGTCAACTCTCAAATTGCGGCTAAAGAAAACCGAGATAATGCTGCAATACAAAAGATATGATACACAAAAATTGAAAGATCAAAACGTCATATCGGGTGAAAGAGCAGATAAATGTAATAATGGCTGAAGTTCGAGGAGACATCGATTCTTATGTATAACACTCGGTAGAACAGAAAGTTAAATCCATTGCAAATATTATGACATCAGTAGCGGACGAAAATATTTCCTCTAAGCAAAGAAGGAAAAATAACAAGTGGACGACAGATGAGATTCTGGATCTTATGGACCAGCGCAGAAAAGTGAAAAACGAAGATAAAACACAATATGAACAGACTCACCAGAACATCAAAAGGAAAATCAGAGAAGCCGAAAAGACCTGGTTGGAATAGCAGTGTAACGAAACAGAAGAACTAGATAAAAAACATGACATACTTAATATGCACAAAAAACTAAAAGAAGCCGCTGAAATGCACATTTCCAGACAAACTGGCATTGTCACCGATGTAAATGGACAAGCACTGTTGGACATAAATGATAAATACATACATACTCTTTACGACGATGAAAATTGAACGTCAGTTTTCACGGAAACTCCAGTAACAGCAGGACCTTCCATTACCCGTTGGGAAGTTTTTAAATAAATAAAAAGACTGAAGAACAACAAAGCACCAGGTCCAGATGAAGTTCTTGGAGACCTGCTTAAATTTATTGATGAAGTGCATCTGGACATTATCACGGATTTATTTAACCAAATTTATGAAACCGGAAATATTCCTAAGGACTGGCTACGGTCGGCATTTATACCAATTCCTTCCTTCTTGATGGTTTTCCTTAAAGTTATTTACGAACGCATATATCGGAAGCTGGAGGCAGGTATTAGCGACACGCAATTTGGATTTAGAGATGGCTTAGGTACTCGAGAGGCACTGTTTAGTTTAAATGTTTTAATTCAAAGAGCCAGAGACGTCAAATGCGATGTCTTTACTTGGTTCATTGATTTGAGAAAGCGTTCGATAGAGTTAACCATAATAAGTTAATCCAAATTCTAAATCAGTCAGGACTTGATGATAGAGATATTCGTATTATAGCTAAATTGTATTGGCAGCAAACAGCGTGTGTTCCAGTGGATGATGGGTCGTCGATGGAATTTTCCGTGAAGCAGGGTGTCAGAGAGGGCTGTGTACGGTCTCCCCTATTGTTTAATGTATATTCAGAAAGACTTTCCAGAGAAGCACCGGAAGGTGAACAGGATGACATCTTGATAAATGGGGAAAATGTCAACAATTTGAGATATGCGGATGACACCGTATTGATTGATGGCAGCGCTGAAGGACTTCAGAGACTGATCGATAGAGTGGTCGACATATGTCAAGAATTTAACATGCGGTTGATATACCAAAAACTAAAATTATGATAGTCAATAAAAACGACATAAATGCCCAGTTCTTCGTGAATGGAGCCCTACTACAAAGAGTGCCAACAATAACATACTTAGGAGCAAGTCTGAATGAGAAATGGGACCATTCTTACGAAATCAAAGTAAGGATTGAAAAAGCACGATCATCATTCAACCGTATGAAAATGTAGCATGAACCTAAGTCTTCATCTTCAGACACGAATCTTGAGATGCTGTGTGTGTTGGTGCTTCTGTATGGCGTAGAGGCATGGACGATGTCCGAAGCTACTTGACAGCGGATTGAAGCTTTCGAGATATGGTGCTATCGGCGAATGCTGAGAGTTTCATGGACTTATCATGTGACCAACGAGGGTATACTGCTGAGAATGCGAAAAGACAGAGAACTGCTGAAAACAGTGAAACAACGAAAACTGTCATACTTTGGGCATATCATGCGGAACAATACGAAGAACAAGCTGCTTCAACTTATAATGCGGGGTAAATTCGATGGAAAAAGATCGCAAGGAAGACGTCGAATATCATACTTTTACAACATTGGTGCAAATTTACCCTCACAAATGGCAAAGTTACCTTCACGTATGCCAAGTTACCTCACTTTACGATATAATATTGTCACGACTAACAACCGTCCGAACGTTTTTGTGCTACCCTATAGAACTAGCCGCCGCCGTGCCGCTCGCTTCTCTATCTGTATGACTCATCGCCCGGCCGGTCGCGAAGTTTCAGGATCGCTGGAATTATCTCGATGGCCTCGTCGAGATCATATAGAATGGTATCGGAATACTTCCCGAATATTCGTGATAGATTTAAGATTATATATAAGCAGACCTAAGGCGAACGTTAGTCAGTCGGTTAGTTAGTTAGTTAATCATTGACTGTTAAAGTGTAAAGAGATATTAGTTGGAAAGTTATAAGAGTAGTTTAGTGTGTCTGATTGTATACAGTGGTAGAGATTAAAGAGAGTATTTAGTTGAAAATAGCAAAAGTTGTAATTCTGTTAAGAACCCACGGGAAAAACGTAACATTTGGTGTCAGAAGTCGGATTGTGAAGGGACCGGACTTGCGAAGTATTTTTCGAGGAAAGAAGAGGTACAAGTACGTCAACGAGACCGTTTGATTGGTGGATTCTGGTAAAAGTTTATAACATTCTATGGTCAATACAAGGCAACAAACGGCAGAAATGGAGCAAATTAATAAAATGTTGGCCGATTTTATCGAAAATCTAAACGCTGAGAGACAAATAGAACAGGACCGGCTGCAGAAAATTTTTCAAGATCAAGAAGATAAAAAGCAAGCGGATCGGGAAGAGGATGAACGTAAAAGGCAAGCAGAACAGGACCGGCTTCAGAAAATTTTGCAAGACCAAGAAGACAAAAGACAAGCAGAACAGGACCGGCTTCGGAAAATTTTAAAAGACCGGGAAGATAAAAGGCAAAAAGAACAGGACGACCGGCTTCAGAAAATTTTTCAAGGTCAAGAAGAAAAAGACAAGCGGAACGGGAACAGGATGAACGTAGAAGGCAAGCAGAACAGGACCGGCTTAAGAAAATTTTACAAGATCAAGAAGATAAAAGGCAAGCGGAACGGGAAGAGGCTGAAGGTAGAAGGCAAGCAGAACAGGAACAGCTGTAGAAATGGATGCTGGATGTAATTGTAGGCGAGCAAGGAAAATTACAGAAAATATTAGACGGGCAAAATGAGAAATTTGAAAAAGAAGTAAACAATATACAAAAAGAAGTTGTAACTATACAAAAAGAAGTAGGAGACGTACAGAAAGAAATGAAGAATCTACAAGCAGAAGTTTCCAGACTAAAAAATCAAGGATCCACCGAGAGGGTATTCGGCACAGGACAACATATTAAACCTCCACCCTATGACGGTCAAACATCCTGGACAATGTACAAAAGTCAATTTGAAGCCGCTGCTGCTGCCAACGGTTGGAATAATGAAGAAATGGCTACATCACTAGTGGTAGCGCTTCGTGGATCTGCCCTGGAACTACTGCAGACAATTCCCATCAGCCAACAGGGGAAATATGACATACTTGTAGCTGTCCTGGAGAGACGATTTGGCGACCAACATAGAAGACAGCTCTATCAGGCACAAGTTAAGTCCCGACATCAGAAGCCTGGTGAAAACCTGCAAGAGTTTGAGGCAGACGTCAGGCGTCTCGTTCAGTTGGCCTATCCGGGAGCAACGGAAGAATTTCAAGAGGAACTTGTTGCTGAATATTTCGTGGACGGTGTCAGAGATCCAGAAACTCAAAAGATGTTACGTCTAGCCAAATTTGATAGCAGCCGTGAAGTTTTGGGTAGAGCTCTGGAAATCGAGGCGGCCTGTAACATCTCTAAGCCAGCAATCAGGGACGCATCCATCAAGGAAGAAAATTTGGTGAACAGTTGTGAACTAACTGAAATGGGCGGTATTTTGAAGAAATTAACCGAAGTTCTTCAGGCCACGGGGAGATTCCGGGAGTCACTAGAAGTTAGGCCATACAACCGTAATCAGTGCTATAGATGTGGCAAGACTGGACACTTCAAAAGGGACTGTCGAGTACAAAGATTCCAGGAGCCAATAGAAGATAGGCCACATAACCGAAATGCATCAAATCAGTGTTATAGATGTGGAAAGACTGGACATTTCAGAAGGGACTGTCGAGTACGGATATTCCGGGAGCCAACAGAAGTTAGACCATGTAATCGAAAGGCTATAAATCAGTGCTATAGATGCGGCAGGACTGGACATTTCAAAAGAGACTGTCAACTACAAAGATTCCGGGAGCCACTAGACGATAGGCCACGTAACCGAAATGTTCCAAATCAGTGCTATATATGTGGCAACATTGGGCATTTTAAGAGAGACTGTCCAGTACAACTACGACCTACAGTTCCATCCAGAGACAACAGCAGTTCAAAGCCAAGTCAGGAAGGGTTGAAACAATATAACTTTAAGGCTAAGCACAGGGAAGGAAGATGGCATAGTGTCACATATACGCTCCTACCGCTTGTTGCCTATGGACCTGACTTCGTTGCAGTAGTTGCGCTGTGCTCTTTCAGAAGACGGAGCTCAGATATAGATAGTTGGGAGAGATGGATAGAAACACTCGGTGTAAAAAAGGCTTGGTTTATTAACTTCAGGTTGAGTATGGAAGGTTGTAAGTATTACCAAAATATTCGGGAATGCATATCTCGTAAGTCCCCTGGGATATTCCTCGCGAAAATGTTAACCACGAACAGCAGCGAGAGAGAGGGAGAGCTGGCCTGAAGGGCTGTTACAATTAGATTGACGGGCGGATGGATTATTTGGTCTGGCTGAATATTTAGTTACGTAGTTTACTTTTTATATGTAGTTAATTTAAATAGCACTTTGCCTTATGGCGTTATTAATTTTCACTGATTCACTTTTAAGGCGTGCCTGATCAGAGGGGCTTTTCCCTTTCGGTAATTCGCACTGATA
>MU185871.1:16600-46894 GCA_016904865.1 Pissodes strobi | reverse complement strand
TCGTAAAAAATAATTTTACTATTTTTTATTTTTAATACGAGCTCCAATTTTCCACTTAATACAAAAACCAAAATAAAATGTTTTTAAAGAATATAAAAAATGCAAAAGTACCTACCTTAAATTATTTAAAATTACGCCAAACCAAAATACATAAATTCAAAAAAAAATTATAATAACAATTAAAAAAAAAGAAATTAAAAAAAAATAAAAACACATACTCATATTAATAACGCCAATACCATCTGAAAAACGTTAAAAAAAATTAAAGTTCGTATTTAAAAAAAGAAAGTTGATGATGATCCCTTGAAGACGAAACGTCGAATTTCAAACTGGATACCATCATTGGATAGAGCGGAGAAAGTGGCAATGCAAAAGTGCAATTCAATTTGAGATCCGTTTTTAAATAAGCCCAGGAAAAAAATAAAACGATTTTTCAAAATTCCGGTTTTTTCCGGATATCTCCGGAAATACTCGGAATTTTGAACCTTTCTAAACGGCATATTGTTAGGCACCTAAATGCGCAATTTTGCCTTAATTTGACCGACACTGTATCTCTTACGGTTTTCGAGTTCCCCATACATAGACACGAAAACGAGCCACCCTGTACAGTCGGATTTTTGTACCGCGACTTATGTTTTGGCTTCTGCTCAATTGCGATGTTAAAGAGCATGCCAGATCGTCACCCTGCCTTAAACCATTGTATGTTTCAAATTCGGTGGATAGGCTATTTTCTATTCTAACCGTGTTCACGACGCTTGACATTGTCATTCTTGTGAGGTCTATAAGTCTTTTATGAATGAGCAGGTCGTTGATAGCCTCGCAGAGTTTAATTCGTATAATGCTGTCGTCCGCTGCTTTAAAGTCGATGTGATAGGTGTCAATATCGAATTCTAGGGTTTTTTCCAATATTTATCGGATGACAAATACCTGATCAGTGGTCGACATTCATGCTCGAAATCCGCCCTGGTACTCTCCAAGTCTGTCTTCAACATATGGCAGCAGGCGCTGGTAGATGATATTGGACAAGATTTTATGGGCACTGTTAAGTATCGTGATTCCTCTGTACCTTTTGGACTCTAGTTGGTCTCCTTTGTGTAATATGATAACCTTATTCCATTCTCTTGGCATCAATTCGCCACCCCAGATTTTAGAAATTAGCTCATGCATATTTAGAAGGAAAGTTTAATCCACGTGCTTATAGAGTTTAGCTAGCAGGTTGTCAGTTCCAGGTGATTTGTTTTTCTTGAGCTTTTTTATGACTGCCTTAACTTCTTCTAGTGATGAAGAGTCTTGGTGCTGGTTGTTTTGGTACTGAAAATCAATAACGCACTGATCTTGATTTTGATTTAAGAGCTCGCTGAAGTGTTCAGCCCATCTGTTTACAATGGTCTTGGACTCTCTTAAAATCTGCCCATCTCTGCCTTTGCACAGCTTCGTTCTGGGCTTAAACTGTCTTCGTTGTTTGTTGACTCTTTGATAGAATTGTCTGGAATGTCTTGAATCTTTCAGCTCCTCTAGTTTCCTTATTTCCTCTTTTCCAAACGCTCTCTTTTTTGCTTTGTGTATTCGTTTTTCTTTCGATCTCAGCTGTTTATATTTTTCTGTAGAGGCTCTAGTTCTTCTGTGCTGAAGTTCTTTGTAGGCTCTGTTTTTATGTTCTGTTATGTTCTCGCATTCTCGATCGAACCAGGTTGCTTGTGCAGTTCTGCCTTTTGCTGTCCCTAGCACCGACTCAGCCGAATGTATTAAAGCGGTCTTACATTTATTCCATATCTCGTCTACTGTCTCTTCTTGTTCCACAAACTGATATTGCTTCATCGTTAAGTTTGTCCACGTTGTATCTTCTCTGTTTGACTTCCTTCTCCTTTTTGGCGTTGGCTATTCTCGCTCTGAATTTGAAGCCCAGTAAATAACGGTCTGAGTCGATATTAGCTCCTCTATAACTTCTGACGTCCATTAGGTTAGACATATGTCTTGTGTCAATAAGGAGGTGATCTATTTGGTTCAGAGTCCGTCCATCCGGGGATTTCCATGTAGCTTTGTGAATATTTTTATGTTCAAACATAGCGCTTCAACAAGCATGTTTTTTGATGCTGCGAAATGAATGAGTCTGCTGCCGATTTGGTTGGTCATGTTATGTAGACTATGCTTACCTATGTGGTCCTTGTATGCGAGTTCCTTCCCAATTTTAGCATTAGCATCACCCATCACTATTTTGATGTCATGTGATTCCAGTGATGGGCACTTTTCATATTCGTTTTGGAGCATGTCATAAAATCCATCTTTGTTGTCGTCGTGTGCCTCTTCTGTTGGTGCGTGGATATTAATGAGGCTAATATTTAAAAAAAATCCTTTAACTCTCAGAATGGACAGCTTGGACGATATTGGGTTAAAGCCAATGATATGTTGTCTAAGTTTCTTGCCTACAATGAATGGAGTACAAAGGACATGTTCCTTCTCATGACAGCTATAATAGATGTCACAATCTCTCTTATGTTGAATGCCATGCCCGGTCCACCTAACTTCCTGGATTGCGGTGATATCAGCTTTGTGATCTTCTAGTATGTCCACAAGTTTTTTTAGGGACTCTGCCTTCCACGAGAAAAAGTTTTAAATAATTGTTTCTTTTCGTTTGCCTATGTCGTTGTAATAAGTTCCGTCCAGTGATTCTCTGTTGCGATTTCGTAACGGTGATTTTTTCTTACAGGATGGGGTTGTTAGCCCAAAGCCCAACCCCCTTTTCGGAGGGCCATTCCTCCCGCTCTCGTCTGTCCCTGACCCAACTTTTGACCCGGGTTGGCTACCGGGTCTCCGGCCGGTTTGCTCAGGTTAACAGGAGGTACCACTAGTCGGAGAGAGTCGGAATTGAGTAGGAGAGGCTAGGTGAGGCCAACTGCAACGGCCTCGTATATTCGCGTCCTACCCATTTACCCCCCAGAGTGTCCCATCCCTTCAAGATAAAATCCCTTTTAGCACATATATAATGCACTAAGTATAAATCAACGCATTTCTTACGTTATTAAATTTATAAAATATCATTTTGATATCCAATTATTCATGAAGTTTATTGTTGCTAAGGTAATGAAAATTTGACCCTTAGCCTTCAAATCTCGTGACATGGAAACTGAGCAAGAAGATGAATTTCTTCCGGCGAAAATCGAAGATGCTTACCCTGGAATTGATTGCCTTTGGCTCCACAAATGATTAAATTTGGTTTGAATTGTTATAGAGCCACTTCGGCCCAGACTCAAGGATGTAAACTGCACAAGTGCAAGTTTAGTGGCCCTAATGAAATGTGTACCTATATTTCTTCGATTCGATATCAAGTCGGATATAGTTTTGAAGAAAAGCAAAAAACTAAAAATGAAAATGGTTAGCAAATACAATAAAACAGTAAAAAGCTCTTGCAGATTGTCTGGCTTTGAACTGACTTTGACAAGATGACAATTCCATTCAATCAATTCCAGGGTAAGAATGAATCCTCCACAACAATATAGAACATATTTACATCGAAGATGCTTCTCACATAATCGGTGAAATTACTCTATGTTGAAGGCGATGATGAACAGGACATAAGCAAATATTTTAAGTTGTTTGCTTTTTTCACCGAAAACCGAAAAAGTCAGAAGTATTGACTAGGGATCCAGGGAACAAATTCAACAAACAATTGCTCGCAGAAGCTCAGGATGTTCGATGTATTTGAAGCCTGTCGTCGCAAAGAACTCTAAAGTGCTAAAGTGCAAAGCGTAATGAACATTATTAGTTATTATTAGTACATATACAGGGTGACTCGAATTCGAGTCTATGTATGAGAAATTCGAGAACCGTAAGAGATACAATGCTGGTCAAATTAGGGCAAAATTGCGCATTTAGGTGTGCATTTAATATGCCGTTTAGAGAGTTTTAAAATTCCCAGTATTTCCGTATATATCCGGAAAAAATCGAAATATTGAAAAATCGTATTACTTTTTTCCTGAGCTTATTTACAAACGAATTTCAAATAGAATTGCATTTTTGTATTGCCACTTTTTCCGTTCTATCCAATGGTGGTATCCAGTTTGGAATCCGACGTTTTGTCTTGAAGGATCACCATTAATTTTTTTTTTCGTTTTTCAGATGATGTTATAAATATGAATTATGAATATGGGTTTTTAATTTTTTTCATGTTTTTTTAATTTCATTTTTAATTTTTTTTTTTTTTTTGAACAATTTATTTTGCCTTTTGATAAAAATAAGTGAAACGGTTTATTTGATTTTATTATTTTTTGTTTTTATTAAAAATAAAGGTTTTAATTGTCCACTTAACACAAAAAACGAAGTAAAATATTTTTATAGAATGTAAGTAACTGAAACTATTTAAAATTACAATTACAAAGCAAATAAGTAATTCCAAAAAAAAAAAAACATGAAATTAAAAGAAATAATAACAAAAAATAAAACGCTTATTCGTATTAATAACGCCAATATCATCTGAGAAGCGATAAAAAATTAATTTCGTATTTAAAAAAAATAAGTTGATGATGACCCCTTGAAGACGAAACATCGGATTCCAAACATTACCACCATTTGATAGAGCGAGGAAAGTGGCAATGCAAAAGTGCAATGCAATTTGAAATCCGTTTATGTTTTTTTTCGCTATTGAGCCATCATCTTTGGTCAGTGGTGGGATTGACGCCTTTGAGAAACTCTGATTCACAGCTTTGGCAACTGACCAAAAGAATCTTGATCCGTTAGAATAGTTGAGAAGCTTGTCCTTGATATGCTCGTTATATCCCCCTTGCTCTCGTCAATGGTCCGCTTACACTGGTTTCTGTTCGTGAAGAATATATTTTGATTTTCGGCTGTCAGATCTTGGCTCCATTTGCGGTAGGCGGCATTTTTCGCAGGGATCGCTATTGACTTTTTCCCAAACCATGGTTTTCTGTTTGAGATACATTTCATAGAAGGGGGGATGCTTCCATGCCAGCTAGGATAACTTGAGTTATCTCATCAGCAGATTCAGAGGTGATTTGATTCCTGAAGCAGACATCTTTCCAAGGAAAAGAAAGATAAAACTTGCGAAGATCTCGCCACTTTGCAAATTTGTAGTGCCAAACCTTTCGGGGTACCTGTGGCTCCTGTGTTTTGATAGCAAGTTCACAGGTTGCGGAGATAACATTGTGGTCTGATGAGCCAAACGGAGGTGGGACAGTTACGCTGTAGAGGTTAGGATTAGTTGTTAAAAACAGATTCAGAAGGCTAGCAAAGCCTTTTTGGCGTTCAGGGATCCTGGTAGGTTCGTCAAGCAGCTGAGTCAGTCCGTAACTTGTTGCACAAATCTCGGGTTCTCGTCCTTCATCGTCTTTCTTATTGGAGTGTTTCAACCAGTCGATGTTATGTACGTTGAAGTTTCCTACTATGACAATTTCTGCCGTGCAGAAAATCAATTCGATTGCCAAGATTTGAGAAAAGCCGTTTATATTGGTGTTCGCTAGGTAGTCTATACCTACAAGACTACAAGCAACAAATGAATTTGGTTGCTCGATTTGTGCTTAATTTGAACCACATGACATCGAAGTTCTTAGGTCCGTATGTTTCTTCTCGTTGACAACATAAATCGTCTCGTATAAAAACAGCTAATAATCCAGAGTTATGTCGAAATCGGGAGTCAAGGTCATACCCGGGTATATTCAAGTGAACATGTGTAGTGGTTGATATCACTTTTGATTCTGATAGAGCTAAAATGTGAGGCTTATTTGAGGTACAATTTGATAACCCCATATTGAAAAGGGAATTGTTTATCTGCTTATAAAAGTTACTTAGCATTATGCGGTTGCGCGGTTGCTTCAGCTAGAAACAGTTTTCAAAAAAATGTTTGTTAATTCACTAAAGCCCTTCACAACATCTAAAATTGCTACATAATCGTCGTTGAACCATCTTTTTTTATACCTTAGACAACGTCTTTGAACTTTATATTAGGTTTGCAAAAGGTTGAGACTAAGAAAGTCTTTGGTTTTAGTTTCAGTTTAAATAATCATGTTCCTATGAAATGCCGATACTCAAAAATAACAGAATCTGTTTTACTAAAATGGAACTACAATGAACATTTTTTTAAAATCTTTGCTTCCCACCCTCCACCGTATATTATTTATTTTAAGCAGTTGTACAGTAATTGTATAGAATTCAAAGAATGACAAAATGTATTTCCTGAATCTGTTTAATTTTTACAAACCCGTTAAGTAACTAGATTCGAAGTTATCGGTTTTTTTTTATTATAAAAAATATATCTTTGGGTGGAAGTGGTTTGTTGAGCCGGCCTTGTTAACTATGTTGGGGTTTGGAACCTCGGCAAAATGCACTAAAACGGAGTTTTATCCACAATACCGAAACAGAATTATTGCACTCGACGCGCATTTTTTTTAGTATATACAGTGTGTCCACGGATTGAGTTCGAAAGAGGGAAAACTTTTTTATTTGTGGGTTTATGAAAAAAAGATATTCTTCATAAAAACTCCTGCTTATCCTGAAAAACCGGTAAATCGTATTATTTTCCTTAATTTGTATACAGGGTGCTCAAGATTTGCGAAATTATTAGGAATGATCAAGAATAAAGTGCTTTAGGAAATACGTCAAGAGAGTATTAAGAAAAGTTGTTTCAAAGGAAGCTTAGAAACCAAACATAGTCAAATTTCCTTTAGAATAACTTTTCTTAATACTCTCTTGACGTATTTCCGAAAATTAAAGTAATTTATTCTTGGTCATTCCTAATATTTTCGCAAATCTTGAGCACCCTTTATACAAAGTAAGGAAAATAATATTATTTTCTGGTGTCTCAGAATAAACGGGAGTTTTTATTTGTGAGTTTATGAAAAAAAGGTATTCTTCATAAAAACTCCTACTTAAACACCAGGAACTCATATTGTTTTCCATAATTTGTATACAGGGTGCTCAAGATTTGCGAAGAATTACCAAGAATAAATTATTTTAATTTTCGGAAATACGTCAAGAGAGTATTAAGAAAAGTTGTTTCAATGGAAATTTAGTAAGCAAACATAGTCAAATTTCCTTTAGAATTACTTTTTTTAATACTTTCATGACGTATTTTCAAAAATTAAGGTGCTTTATTCTGGGTCGTTCCTAATAATTTCGCAAATATTGAGCACCCTGTATATAAATTAAAGAAAATAATATAATTTGCTGGTATTTCAGGATAAGCAGGCATTTTTATGAAGAATACCTTTTTTTCATAAACCCACAAATAAAAAAGTTTTTCCTCTTCCGAACTCAATCCGTGGACACACTGTACATACATATGTTAAAACATCTACACCTTGGTGCCCTAGAACTTTTGCGTTTAAAACTGAATATCTATATTAAGTAATAAAAACATTTCCTGACTAACCCAATTTTGCTAATTTATTGACAGAGGTAAAAAATGTTTACTCATTTCCCTAAAAATTCGACTTGTTTTATTGTTATTGTCAATGCTTAGTTGCATCTATGTTTTGCATACCCTGGTATTCAATAAACCACCTTATTTAAACTACATTGTCCTATTGTACTGTAATATAAAAATAATATGAGCCCAGAATACAGGCGCAAAAAAATTGAAATTGCCATTCAATAGGGCTTCTGGCTTGATGTATTTTCACGACTCTATCTTTACCACAAAGATCTAAAATTCACCACCTGTTCTAATACGTATAATAATAGTTGTACTTGTTATAAAGCGGTAGCCGGCACATCTTTGATCCAAAACCCAAACTAACCCGAAGCGTAGAAAAAAACACGTGAGAAAATGCGAGAAGTCCAAATATTTTTCGACAAAAAAGGGAATTCGAAATAAATACTTATTCCCAGAACCAAGACACGACGGAATACAGGTAGTGGTACCTGTCCGCTATAATACGCTACCATAAAAGGTTTAGAAGTTCTAAGGTATGATTCGTACAATACTTTTTTTCTTCTTTGAAACGGCTCAAGATGGTCTGTATGGGAAATATGTCTTAGGAAGGTTGTTTCATTTGGTTCTCATGGCATTTCGAGAAATGTTTGATGTTCTTTTTGCTTGCAGGGTTCCGTGGCAGGAACTATGTAAATTAGTCTTCTTATCTGAAGTTGCTAAAGAATGTTTAAAAATTACAAATAGTAACAAAAATATATGGTTAACATTAAGGGTGCGAACCAGTTTATACAGGATGTCTATTTAATATCCCAGTGAAAACTGATTGAGGTTATGTTAATGAGAATAAAGGAACTAAACTCTAATTCTAAACATAATTTAGCTTACACAGAGTGTTCCAAAAAAGTGTGGCCCGTAATTTTTATATGGGGCCATTTTATTTTACAAGAGTGTATTGTTCCTTATGCAAGGTGTCCAAACTTTTTATTTAAATATTAATATTTTCAAATTTGTTTTACGCCATATGTAGCTTGTATTGACAGAGTATTAATTATTTACCTTTAAAATTATACTATAAATATGTATATTTTTACCTTTGCCACTTTTTTTGAACAAAAAATTAAATGCCTATTTTTCCTTTAATTAAAAATCGAAAAAGATGTTATAACGATGGCATCAAACATCAAACCAACACCTAGAAAGTCCGAAATTTTAAATTTTCGAGGTCCCACGTTTTTAATTTCATTAGAACTTAAGGCGTCATCTATTATACAGTGACGCATTTTCAAAAATGCGTTTCCAAGGAAATGACGGGATATCAATAACACGTAAGTCAAAGTCAGCAAAGTCAAAGTCAAAAATTACTTTATTATCATAAACACAAAGTGTTGTTGACAAAGCCATGATAGAAGAAATATGTAAAAAAGGAAAAAAATACAAATAATTACTAACTATAGTTGGTGAAAATAGAAATCATATACAATGAATAGAAAATAATTAAAATTAAAAAGGATTTAAAAAATTTAAAAGTATAGAGAAAGCATCTATAAAATAATTCTATTGAATTACCAATTTAGTTTAAAAGTAAAATATAAGTAAACAGGTATCAAATCAAATAAAATCAAATCAATATATTACCTTAATTGGCTACAAAGAAGTAACATTGGGTCGTCAAGCAAAGAATAATCTAAAGTCAATTGAATAAGAATGAATTTTAAAGCTTAACTAATCAAACAACACAATTATCATAGATTCCAAATTACACAGAGTATAGATATATAGTTAAGTAAGATTAGTGATTAGATTAAATAAAACAACACAATAAGTCCTACGAGTCACACAATTTAAAAAGTATAACATATAAAACATTAAATACAAAATATAACGCAATTAGTCAGTCAGGTATAATAAAGACACAATAGTACAAACAACAATACAATGTATAAGTAAAATAAAGTTGAGACAAAATTACACCCTCTTGACAAAACACAGAATAGAATAAAATAAAATAGGCAAATCACAGGTATGCTCAACTATAAGAGCAAAAGAGACAAAAAGCCAGATTAGAAATGATCCAAGAAGTATTCCCCTATACAATAATATGCCTTCAAGAGCAACAATTCTGTAACTTGCATCCTAAATTGCTTATATTCTACAATCTTTGGAAAGCTCTGTGGCAGGTGATTAAATATCTTCTTGCTTTTGTTCACAATGGAATTCTGTGTTAAGGAAGAATTAGGAATGAGTAAGTTTATAGCATGATCGGGTATTATTTAAATTCACGGAATGAATTATGGGTGAATACTTTTTATGCATAAGTCAAACAGACTCCAGAACAAAAATTGAAGGAAGACTCAAAATTTGTTCTTTGATAAAAGAAGGTTTACGTGACTCTCTATTTTTAAGTCCACATATTGCAAAACGAACAGTGACTGAAATAGAAAGCTGGATGAATTCCCCCAGAAACAAACTCCATATCTCAGATGGGAATCGATTAAAGCGAAATAGACATATTTAATCTTTAGCCACTTTCGCATTCAATTCATTTTTAATTACTTTTATTGCAAAACAGCCCGATGACAGTAAAGTAAATATCAAGTAAATATTTCGTCAACGTATTTGCTTACTTCAGAGTTGTGAATACTGGTTTGTTACGTTTAAGTTAGTTATTGTTAGAATTTACAATTAATTTTGAATAATCATTTCTTCTTCACTATCAGCTTTCTACCAAGGAATTAACCAAGTTTATATGCTGTCTCTATCGCCCTCCGAACGATAGAGCCTACCAAAGCTTTTTTACAACACTAGCTACCACTTTTGACTCAATACAGGTCTACCATCCCAATTCATAAATAAGAGTTCTGGGAGATTTCAATACCAATAACAACAACTGGCTCAAACGTCACAGCAAGACCGACAACGATGGTGGAGAAGCTGAAGCATTTGCCATCAGCTGCGGGCTTACACAACTTGAAGATGAACCAACTCGGATCCCAGAGTGGGGTGAATTTGCCTCCTCCTCCTACAGTTGATCCGTCATTAGGTACTTCCGACCACAAACTTATTACAATGGTTTGTGAACTGCCACTCTCGCAGAAGGATCGACCATATCCATGTAAAATCTGACATTATAATTGTGCAAACTGGGAGTTTCTAAGAGAGTTCTACCTGGATTTTCCTTGATTCGATATCTGCGTTGGCACTGACGACCCGCAAGTCTGTTGCAAAGAGATTACGCAAGTAATCGCTTCAGGACTGAAACCATGTAGCCAAAATTAATTTATTTAATTAAGTATGGCATTGTGCGCCATTTTGTAATGAAATTGATCAGTTGGGCGTCAATTTATAACGAAATACTAGTTGTTTAAATGCATGAGACCGTTTTTATTTTTCTTTGGGGGGTCGGTCGACGTTCTTTTATTAACAATGATTTTTTGTGTATTGTGGGCGCCAGAGTTCCTAGAGACAATGCGAACTGAATATGAATCCTTAGATATAAATAAATATAGAAGATAAGAATATCAGAAATTTGCCCTTATAATTCGTGTCTCACAGACCTCTATCTTGCGATAAATTAAAGCAATAAATTTCAAAACAACAATATATTAATTATACAATTAAATTACAAATACGATTGATGAAGTTTGAAATGGAGTTAATCTATATAATCAAATGTCAAATATAATTGATGAAATCATTTGAAATAAAGTTTATGAATAAATTTGACGTAGTAATGAAAATTAAAATTAATCGTAACAGATTAAAAAAAAGGAATGATCTATACAATATGTTTATCTTCTGATTGGCTAATACTTAGCTTGTCCAATTATTCTGTAACCATGCGATCGTATTGGGACCTCTACTGGAACCGCTTCTGCCTGTTCCCAAGTTAGTGTATCTTAGGAATTATTTGGTTCCCTAAGTATCGATTCCCTCAGAACACTTTGTACAGCAAGTGGACGAACACCTGCTACTTGCCAAGCACGATGTTTTCTTGCAGCCAATGTTGAATACATGCAAGAGAAAATCACCTAGTCTAAGACCAATGTATATCGCTAATTAAATAATATTCTGGGAAATATCATGTGAACATCAGTGACACTGTTAAACTTATGAGGAAGCAATCAACAAACAAACTTACTCAAGATATCCTTTTCTTTACTTAAAAATATGAAATTCAAAATAAATAATGACTAAAATTTAAAATTCAAAAGAAAATTATGCAATTACGTTCCAATTCAGTGACTCTCGGTAAATCTAAGTAAAAGATAACTTGAATTTAATAATAAATAGAAAAATAGAGGTACAACCTCTAATAACGAGTCTTATACCTAAATTAAAATAAGTAATTGCTATTAATTTTTATTTCGGCCCTTGGCACATAAACGATAATTGAGCGTAATTACGTCTCAATTAATTAAAGATAAAGATAAGATAATCACTATCTCGCATCGAGATAGAAATTTAGATAAAAGATAAAAAACCAGACAATTTTACATATGTGAGATTAACCTCTCATAAATGCAAAGTAATGTCGGTACATCAGTGTTGAGACGAGACAGGCAAGTGCTAATAATTATATACTTGATGTAACAAAAAGAAAGAAACTGAAAAGAAAAAATATTAAAACCAGCAATACTATGAGGGAAAATTCAAAAAAATTCTACTGAAAATTCAATTTACTACCTTTGCAGGAATATATAGAATTTACACCTAGAACTCACCCAAATAATACTGTTCAATTTGAATGGAAATACGTAAAATAATGTGCGTGACTACTAAACGATGAAATAATTACGTACTCCGTAAATTTGGACTAAGCCTCCTTCAAATTACATGAATGTGATTAATAAGAGACGTAAATAAATCGGTATTCTTTCCCAACGGTCACTACAATAATTAAAAATTATTGAAGATGTAAGCTAATAAAAATGGAACATAACAATGCTAAATTCTTGCTTTAGTCGAATAAGACTAAACGAATCATAAACAAATATTAGGTAGGTATTTAAAAATGAAAGAATTAGTTAAATATGCTGCAAGATGAATTAAATATTTCAAGATTAAAAATCAGCACTTACCCGTCAAGCGTCTCGACACAAGATAAACGACCTCGCTTTCAAAATTTAAGACGTTCGACAAATTATGCTTGCTGCTGTATTATTTGCTAATTTATATCATGTGATTACAACTATAAATCACCTAGCGTCAAGCTATAGAAATACTCAATATTAAATATAGCAATCTATAGTAAATTAAATTCATGAATTGTAGGTATAAAATAGCGTACTGCGCTTCCTAAAACAGCTAACCACACGAAATAAAACTATTCGTGAATAGATGTCACTGGCGACCCAAATATGAAATAACGAAAATCATTTACAATTGAACCGAAATTTTACTGTAGCGTAAGTGTAATAAACCCATTCTCTATTCACGAATGGGCTTATTACACTTATGTCACTGGCAACTTAAATCCCAAATATCGAAAATCATTCGTAATTGTTTAGTGTAGCGGAATAATCATATATTCCGTTACAAGCATACATCCCAAATTCCTTCGTTACCGTCTGGTTCGTCAGAAGATGTGAAACATCCATAGATGGAAAACAATAAGCCTACAAGTATATACTGGCAGCAAAATCAGAACGCTGAAAAGTTATTTTACCGAAGGGAAACACGAATGCATGATTGACGAAACTAAGGAGAAACACAATCAAAGAACCAGGAATAAACTTTTGCAATGCTCCAGTGGCTCCAGTATTTTCTGCTCGGCAGCAAAAACAGTGAGTAATAACTTTACAAAAACGCCTCTCATCTTTGACTGACGAACGTGGCGTCATGGCAACTACAGCTAAGGAAAGAGCAAACATGCTCGCCAAAATGTTTTCATCGTACTCTACCTTAAACGTCCCCATGGCAAGGCCCTCCCCACCATATCCAACATCAACACTACCATGAGAGAGGTCAAGTTTCACCACCGTGATATTCGTAAAACTCTCAAAGAGCTAAATATGCAAAATGCATCAAGACCGGATGGAATACCTGCAATCATGCTAAAGAACTGCACAAACGAACTAGCACCCATTTTTCCAGATTTATATATCTCTCTTACCGAAATCTTCTTGGAAAGTCTCTCGAGTACAACCTGATCCAAAAAAGGCAAGAAAACCACGCACAATTGCCTTCCTTCCAATAACCTCCAAAATCATGGAACGTGTAGTCAATCAGTAACTACGCAAGTACCTTGAGACTAACAGGATAATTAGCGATAACCATTACGGCTGTCGCAAACAGAGATCGACAAGAGATATATTAACCTATGTCACTCATATATGGAGTTGGATATTTCGAAGATATTCGAGTTCGGCATGACGGATTGCTCAACAAACTGCCATTCTCCGGACTGCCAGCGTCTCTCTGCAGATGGCTTGCCAGTTTCCTTAAAATCCGATCTCTCCACGTTGCAGTTGGTGGACACGTCTCATTCACTATTAAAGACCTGCTGAACGAAACCAATAATCCTGTTTAGAGTTTTGCAGATGACAGTACCCTTCTCTCCCAATTTTGATCAGAAAAACCTTTACCAGTGACTGAAATTTATCACCGTAGACAGGAGCAAATTATAACAATTAATCAAGATCTGGAGAATGTTCGAACTTGGGGCGACAAGGATTCGATCCAGTCCAATGCAGCAAAAACCCAAGCAGCCACGTTTACCAAGAAAACCAATACGGCGGGCCCTGACATCATATATTACTTTATCTTCGTTAGTTGGACTACTGGGTGCCTCGGTCAACAGCAATATGTCCTGGCATGACCACGTTACTAACATCGCAGAATCAGCCTCGCAGAAGCTTGGTGCGCTATTTTGCAATAAAAAAAAACTGTAGTCACCGCAGCAGCTACTCTTGCTTTACAAAGCGCAAATAAGAGTGTGCTTAGAATATTGCTCAGATATCTGGGGTGCCACACCCTAAAGCTGCTCGATTCCATTCAGAAGAGACCTGTGCGTCTCGTCGGCGACCCGGAGTTGACCCAGGATCTGGATAGTTTGGAACACCGCAGACATGTTGCCGAAATTTCCCTGTATTACAAATATATTCACTACAGATCTTTCCAGAATTTGGCCGGCATCATCCTCCCAGCAACGCCTGTCAGACAGTCACGACAGACGGCAAGAGCTCACGCGTTCGTCGTAGAACTGGAAGCACCTAGAACGTCACTTTGCAAGGACTCATTTATCTGGCGCACATCGTCACTCACTCCCAGGGCATCTGTTTCTCCCTTATTTCAACTTACAGCTATTCAAGAACCGTGCCAATCAACACAGATTTTAGCCTTCCGGAAACAGATAACCTCCGGTCACAAAAAACAAGGTTTATTATTGGAGATTTTAACAGCCACAACATAACATGGAGATGAGATACAACAGACTCCAACGGAGAACTAGTTGCAGAATGGGCAGATCTAAACAACCTCACACTGATACATGACCCTAAGCTTCCCATCTCTTTTACCAGTAAAGTGTGGAAGCGATGTTATAATCCCGATTTAAGTTTTGTCACCTCTAACATAGAACAGCAGTGCACAAAAGTCGTCTACAATGCCCTGCAAAAAAACCAACATCGGCCAATTGGCCTAAACATGTACCATGCCACTAAGGCTCCTACAGGGCCTTTTAAAAGACGTTTCAACTTTAAGAAAGACAAATGGGAAAATTTTACCAAAGACCTAAACCGAGAAATCAACTCCATCGAACCCCTTCCAAATAACTATGAACATCTCATTGAACTCGTGAAACGCATATCTAGACAACATATACCTAGGGGCTGCAGACAACAATATATACCAGGGGTATCAACAGATATTAAGGATTTAATGTCCGAATACAATGAACTATATGAAAAAGACCCATTCGGTGAAGACACAATAGAATGTGGCGCGGTACTGCTGACCAGGTTGGGCGAGGCACGCCAACAAAAATGGTTAGAAACATTAGAAAAAATGGACATGACGCATAGCAGCAAGATGGTCTGGAATACAATTAAGTTAAGTGGGGACCCACTAGAGCCTAAAAAATTTACCAACGTAACCCCAAACCAAGTTGCCCAACAACTGCTTCTGAACGGAAAAGTGCAGAAAAAACAAAAGTTCAAAAAACTAACAAGGGATACCAACGATGAGACCGACCTACTAAAACACAGCTTTACCATGAAATGAACGAACTAAATATAGCAATCAACACCATGAAGTCTCCGGGAGAGGATGGCCTGTTCACAGAACAAATAAAACAATTTGGCAAGGAAACTAGAACCTGGCTACTTGAGTATTTTAATAAGTGCCTGGCAACATATACAATCCCTAAAATGTGGCGGAGGGCAAAAGTGGTTGCTATACTCAAACCTGGTAAGGACCCTGACTTGCACGGTAGCTATCGCCCAATATCATTGCTGTGCCACCTCTTTAAGCTCTACGAACGACTAATTTTGCAACGTATTCAAAGCCACGTTGCCACTTCTCTGATCCCTCAACAAGCGGGATTCAGACCTAGAAAATCATGTACTGGCCAAGTGCTCAACCTCACAGAACACATTGAAGAGGGGTTTCAGTTAAAGTCCTTATCGACCTAACCGCAGCATACGATACTGTAAATCACAAAAAACTACTCCAGAAAATATATAGCACTACAAAGGACTTCAGGTTGAGGCAGGTTATGGGATCACTCCTTCAGAACAGACGGTTTTATGTAGAACTGCAAGGAAAAAAATGCCGATGGAGGCTCCAAAAAAGCGGACTACCGCATGGAAGCGTTTTGGCCCCAACTCTGTTTAACATTTATACCAATGATCAACGAGTCACCGAACATGCTAGACATTTCCTGTATGCCGACGACCTTGCAATCTCCATACAGGATAGGACTTTTAGGTATATATAAGTTAAATTGGAAGCAGCTCTGAAAACTCTGTCCACCTACTACGGCGAAAACGCTCTTAAACTCAATCCAGCAAAAACACAAGTTTGCGCCTTCCACCTTAACACACACAAGGCAAACAAAAAACTTAAAATCTCATGGGCAGGTGAAGAACTTGCCCACGTTGATACACCGAAGTATCTGGGTGTTACTATGGATAGAACGCTATCCCTCAAACAACACTGCCATAATACCCGGCAAAAAGTGACAGCCAGAAACAACCTAATAAAAAAAATTTGCTGTAAGTAAATGGGGCGCTAAACCTCAAGTCCTGAGAACATCTGCAAAAGCACTTTGCTCCTCTACAGGAGAGTATGCTGCCCCAGTATGGTGCCGATCCAAACATGCAAAACAGGTCGACGTTGCTCTCAATCAAACCTGTAGAATTATTACTGGGTGCATGAAAGCTACTCCCCTGGAAAAACTCTATAAAGCGGCAGGTTTCTCAACACCAACCGAACTCAGAAAAGGCATTGAACATGTTGAGAAGGTTAAGCAAATGTTTGATGAGCACCATATCCTACACGGAAATCAAGAACCAATGAGGAGACTAAAATCTAGAAATAGTTTCCTTCAGCCTGCTCCACTGGACCTACCAGATAACTTTCCTCAGTCGGAACTTCCCTCAACAGGCTCTACCCTGGATTGGAAAATCTGGAAAACATTAAACCGAATAAGACCAGGAGTGGCACCGGGGAAAACGAATATGATCAGATGGGGGATACAGGAAGACCAATCAAACCTTTGCGACTGTGGCGAAGTGCAGGATGAGGACCATATCCTGAGATGCATACTGTGCTCTGCGACGTGTTCCATAGATGACATGGAGCTTGCCAATGACAACGCTATTAACGTAGCCCGCTACTGGGCTGAAAAATTTTAGAAGATTCGGACTCGAAAAAGTAAAGTATCAACATCTTAGTACACACTCCGCTTGTCGAGTGCCTTAGGATCTCCCTTTAGTGTGTGTGTCACTGCCATAAAAAATATCCATCAGTTGCTTTATAAGATATGGAAAAGATTATTTCTCCAGTAAACTGATTGGCTACCACTTTACTTTTCAGTGGACAGAATTTCACGCCATTCTTTCTTCATGAGAGCGAAAAATGACAGATAAAAAATCAATATCATTTATGCGGCATAATGTGAGCACATGTTGATTAATATGTGATGATAAATTGTCTCCGATGAAAAGTTTTTGCCATTGCTTTTTTTCCAGCTTCGGTAACATAATTATTATTTCAAACCAATCTGAAAACGAGTGGGACTCAAACCATCCAGTAGCAGAATTACTGTACCATGCTACATTTTACATTTGGACCACCTTGCACCCAGGTATCCCACAGATAACTTGTCTTGTATACTACATAAGGTGGCAAAAGTCCTTCAGCTGCAGCACGTACCATCATTAAGGAGATTGACCTTTTAGATGAAGTACTAATTTTCTCCAGATATTTTGTACCTCCCTTGGTAACAACTCACTTCATCCCAAGATTAGCGGTTTAATTGGTTGCATCCTATTCTCAGATTTCGGTAAGTGGAGCGTTTTCTATGCTATTTTTTCAAGTTTTCAGTGAAGTCCCTTAGGCAACTGCCTCTTCTACAGTCGTCTACTTTTGTTCTTTCCAGAAGTTATTATTAAATCTGACTACTTTCCATCCTTGTCGATTCCAATATGTCTGAATTATCAGGAGATTTATTGAGAAACCAAACTCACTAATTTTATGAATACATGATAAAATTTGTCGATGTAAATTCTTCAATTTGTAGTTTAGAGCTCGTCATGGTATTTTTGTATGTTTCTGCAGCAACTCTCTGCGCTATTCCACTCTGTATGACTATCAAGCAGGCATTCAGTGGTTCAGGTGTATAATAGGTGTACTTTCAGCTGCCCGGTTTCCCTGATGAGTTTTTGTCATCGCTTTATGCTAAAATAAAAATTGAACGTGATTACTTTGCACCATGGGGTAACGTTTGTCAAAAAGTTGTAAGCTCTTACAAAGTTTTTTTATAGAAATGTTGCAAAATACAAAATGAATGCATTGCACCAAAAGTGGTGATCACAAAACCTACCTACATAAAAATCAAATATACTTTCTTTCAAATACGCCCACAGAAGTACACAACACTAGCCGAAAATTCACGTGCTATACCAACTGCGTAACATGTGACACTGCACACTTACACTTATCTTAGCTTGATGGCCAAGCAAAAATTGTGTACAGGGAGTCACACATTAGGACGCCTGGGTGACTCCTTGCATAAAATTTTTGCTGATGAGTTATATTCAAAAAATCTATAACGACTTTAAGTGAACAATACTTGCATTCATAAGTAAATTGTTCAATTTTGCCGTGACAAACAGTGGAAATAGTGTTTGCACAAAAGATTTTTCTAAAATTATAAAATAATTCTAAAAATATTTACATTTTCTCATTTCAAGAAGAATGTTATTTGAAAACGTGTTAATACAGTTTTATAGTTTTGTCCGGAAAAATATGATTCTAGATTAACTCAGTTCATGCGCATTCACTGAAAATACATCTCTGATGCAGTTTTTGTTTGCAAATCCTTAAAACGTCGTCTATAAAGATGAAACTTGTCTCTTCAAAACCACACAGATTTTTTTTGTAATATCTTGAATGCTTTTGGCGGGCAGTGTAATACTGTTACACTGATTACTATACAATATTATTTTGCCCACTTACTTGCACGTATTTTAGTTACGAAATTGTCATTTTTCCGCACCAGAGCAAGAATAATCACTTTACCGCACTAGTGCGGGAAAGCAAAATATGCTAATTTTGACCTTAATGTACATCTTAATAATATTACTTCTACATTAATTATTGCTCAATTTTGTCCCTAAAAATATCACTATTTTTGCTAATTTTAAATTACTTTGTTTTTGCTTTAATATGCCATCGTAGAGAAAATTATATTCCTAACTCTGACACTCGACTACTTACCTATTTTTTTGTGTTTTGAGGAAAGCTCAGCTTTGTTCCGGCCTGTACCTTAACCCCAGGGGTCTCCGCTGCAGGTCGAAGAGGAGAACTTCCAGGTTAGGCTCCTATAAATTCCCAGTCACCTTATTGGAGATGCCTCTCTGTGATTGCTATATCACGCTTCGCGTAGTTTCTTGTGTCATCTTTTTTTCGATGAGTTGAAGGGAGCAGGTTTGGATGTTACTTCACTCCTGCTCAGTGCTAGTTACGGCTGGTCGTGTTTGTGTGGTCGGCTCACACAAGTAGACTTCTAGGTATTCTGTGTGTGGTCTTCTTCCGCGGATTGTAGCCTACTGCTTGCCTCAGTTCTTCATCAGCATGGCTATCTGCTCTTGTGAATACGCGCCTAGCCTTATTGAGTATAAAGTCTTCTAGTGATTGCCACTGTAAGTCTGCCTGCAGGTCCTAAACCTAAACCAAGGAGCACCAGCTGCCATTCTGAGTAGCTTGTTTTCAGTGCCGCATCTCCATCAGCAGTCACGATCCATCTTTGCTAGTGGTAAGTCAGTTGATACATTCAGATAATGACAGTGATTACCATCCTAGTGAAAATGAGAATGAATCTGACTCGTCTGCCCAACAAACAATTCAGCATAATGAAGACATTGCTGGCGCTAATACGACTAAGTAAAGCGAGTATTGGGTGTCAATACCAAGATAATTAATCAAGAATGAAGGGAAAAAGGAAAAAAATATCTAGGAAATCAAACAAATACTTTCCATGATACACAGAAAGAGAAACGCAAGTTGGTGCGAAAATGTACCTTGACGTTTTGGGCTAAATCCAAAAAGAGAATATGCAATGAAATGTCTGAAAATATAAGGCAAGAGATTTTTTCAAAATTTTGAGTCAGTTTTACTTGGGACCAAAGTTGTTTTTTCTTTGTGGACAATACGATTAGCAGAGAAAGTCCAAAACAGAAAATCATAAAGAATCGCGACGTAGTGGAACATAGTGTCACCAGTGCAAGAATAATCACTTTATCGCACTAGTGAGGGAAAGCAGAATGTGCCAATTTTGCCCTTCATATACATCTTAATAATATTACTTCTACAATAATTATTGCCTAATTTTGTCCCTAAAAAATCACTATATTTGCAAATTTTTAAATTACCTTCTTTTCGTTTTAATATGCCATCATAGAAAAAAATATATTCCTAAAAAAAATATATTCCTAACTCATGTAGCATGTGTCTTTCTGACACTCGATTGCTTACCCGATTTTTTTTGTGTTCTGAGAAAATGCTCTTTTACGCAAACTGGGGTACCCACTAAAACTCAGCTTTGTTCCGGCCTGTGCTTTAACCCCGGGAGTCCCTGCTGCAGGCCAGAGAGGTTCCTGGTTTGGCTCCTATAAAGTCCTATAGTCTATTTGGAAATGCGGCGATGGCCCGATAGAATCTTAAAGTTAAAAAGTATACCGGAGGCCAAAACTGAATTGGTTATTTTATCGTAAAGCTACATAACTCGGTTTACTGCATATATACAATTAGGCTTAACACATCCGAATACGGACGAAACGCAGGTGTACACCATACTGTATAGGCTTCATTTACATATGAGAGAAATACGAACTGTACAGATCTTTGAGCAGTAGTGAGTTGCGTCTGATTAACAACGCTGGAAATGTTTTCTAATAAAAAGCGGTTATTTTGTGGATATAGAAATACATCGACATTAAGAAAGTATAGATGTAATGGTCTTTCTGAAACTAGTCAAATAAACAGATGTATAATAATTATTCAAGATTTAAAAATATAAAAAAATTATAAAAACTAAAATATATGTAATAATATATACAATAATACACACGATAATACTACAACAATACGATAATACAAATAATATATTCAGTTAAAAAAAAACTACAAATTGTCATCTGAACAATCACATGTATAATAATTGGTTCTACTGTTTCATCAACCATATTGTCAATTCATTGTCATTCGTTTTTACTCGTTTATTACATGCTCTACACATTTTCACTATCTATCACAATCGACATGTTTATTAGCTTCGTGAAAGAGTACCTCAACATCCTTCATTTTGTAGGGAGTATTTCTGGTGGCAACAAAATTTTTTACTTGCGCCCAAACTAACTCTATGGGATTTAGCTCACAGTGGTAGGGCGGAAGTCGAAATACAACAATACCACGTTTGTTTGTCATTTCGTCGACCATATATATCTAGTATATTGGTGCTTTTCCATGTTTGCTATATTCAAAAGCTTCTTTTTGACCATGTCTTCTTCGAAATGGATTTGTTTTCAAAAGCCACTGTTTTATCTCCGCTTTTTGCCAAACATTTGTTGGTACTTTTTCTATTTTTCTAGAATGGTAGGTTGCATTATCAAACACTATAATAAATCATGGAGATATTATTAGATCTAGAATTTGTTGAAAGTATTCTTAAAATGCATCTGCATTCGTTTCTTCATGATAATCTCCAGTGTGATTCGACTTAAATATTTACAGGCCCCCTTCTACGAACCCATTTATACTACCAATATGGACCACAATTAATCTGCTGCCTTTTCCAGACGGAGGTTTGATTCCTGTAGACCAGCCCTTCAATGCAGCTTGTCGGAAACTTTTTATATTTTTATCATGCCACACATGTTTACTGTATGCCCTTCATTTACCCATGTTTCGTCCAAGTAAAATATGTTTCAGGTTTCATTACGATCATTTATCATCCTTAGGTATTTTCTTCTCCAGCAAATAATTTAATCTTTTTCTATTAAAGTGATTTTCTGTTTTGTGTGTCGCACCCAAAATTAATTTTTTTTAATGTTGTCCATAATTATGTATGTCTACTTATTTGAGAAAAATTTTCTTCGTTTTTGAGTGTGATATGAATTTTTTCTAACATTGTTTAAATAAAACGAATAAACTTCCCTTCTGATTCCTCGTTTTTCATTTTCATCCATAAAAATGTTTCTCCTTCCAGATGTTGTTTTTGGAGCCTTCATACAGCCACTGGTTGATTCACGAGGCGATGTTCGATACAAGTAAAGTGAATGGTCGATATTGTTGTTTGCTCATCGAAATAATCCGAAAACGGTGCTATAAGGTGGTAAAAATTTGTGAAATTTGAAACTGCCAATGCAGAATATTGTATTAGTTCGGGTTAGTTTATAATCTGGCGTTAAATCATTAAATTCATCGTGATTCACATGTAATAAAATAGTTTCAAATCGTTATTTATCGGCGTATATTTGCCTGTTGGTAACAAAAAACAAATAGGACTTTGAATGGTCGGAGACCTACGCTATATGCGGTCTCGGCCGGAACATTAGACATGACGGACGAGTGTGGTAAATATAACCAAAAGTTTAGGCGAAATGAATCTAATATCTCTAGATGTGAAGGCATATGCAAGCTTAATTTCCACTCTGAGTGTGTGGGAATAAGCAAACCAAACAGAACTTAGATATTATCAAGAGTATACCAGGCCTGCGATAGTTCTGTCGTAGTTGCATTGAAGTTTCAAAGTCTGCTGATAGCCTAAAAAAAGAATTTGATGTACTCAAAGGTAGCATAAAGGTAGAGCGGAAGAAAATTTCTGAAAAAAATAATTCCTTCACAATGGCACCAGAAAGAAAAGATGCTTTTACCAGAACATATGCAGAAGCATAAACCTAACTACTCCGAATAGACGCTCAGTTAAACGGTATAAAAACGTATTGTATTTGGACTCTCGCTTGCCTAAGCGAGCGTCCAAAGCTCGATTTCGGCTCGCTTACTTTTGCTACTCGGTATGAGATGGCGCGCAATTCGACGGTAAAATCATGCATTATTGCCGGTTGTCTTAAAATAAATGTGAGTTTGGGGAATATTTATGATTTAATGCTTTTCATCATAAACCTAACTATGGTTGGGTTTATGGTTTTATAACGAAAACGTTTGAATTAGAAAATATATCCTTTTTACGTATGTAATAATTATTATGAACATATGAAACATTAATTATTTCAATACATAACCGATTTTTAAATGACGTATAATAATACGTCTGTAAGTAGGTAGGTACCCATTAAATTAATTTAGGCGAAATAAAATGGGATTATTTAGTAAATTATTATGAAAATGTAACGATAGAAAATATCAAATACATCTTTACAATTTATGTATGAAGTAGGATATACATCAATATGTAATAGTTGGTTGACACGAATTGAATTGTAAGTATTTATTTATTTATTTATTTATTACAGATCTTCATTTATTCTTTCGTTGAATCCTAACTAAAGACAAATTTTAATAATAGCGCATTTTAAGGGAAAAATTAAATATTTTTACCTGAATTATGGAAATATAAATTATTCCCTGCATGTCTCTAAAAAATCATACGGTTTTTTAAAAATTGGATTTTTAAGGTGGACTAAAAAATAAGCAATTTTTAAAATTCCGCATTTCATTCAAGAGGAAAAAATATATATTTTTTTACTTATTGAGGCATTACAGATTACTCGTTAAATTCTCAGAATATGCAAAAAAGTGTAGGTGTGAGTCCTGAGGTAAGCGGCGCATTGTAACAAGAGCGAAAACCCTGAAGTAAAAAAACAAGATTGATCTAAAAAAAAGAAAATAAACATTAAATTAAATCATACCCATCAATTTATTACATTTTACAATTAATATAATAAAAGAGCTTGTCCTGGGATTTACCTGTGTTAATTTATTTTATGAAATACATAAAAAAGATTGTTAGAATTACTTTTGTCAAGATCAATTTCCAGGTCTGGTATTATTTAATTTAGTTTCAACCCCATACTACGGGACATAATAATAAGGATATTGTATTTTTTTCAAACATTTATTACGTCATAAGTTGTGAACGAAAAAAGATATCGAGATGCGGTTTGAATTGTGTTGTAGAAAATTTTATCGAGAAAAAGATACTTTATCGGAAATATTTCATTTTGGTAGGAATTTGTATTATACAGCAGTGGCGGCTCGCGGATTTGAAAAGTGGGGAAGAGCTGCCGACATCGATATTCGATAGAGGGAAGAGCGAAAATTTTTTGGGGTCCACGCCCAAACTGCCAAAATTTGTTAATAATTATTACCGGTATTTTTTAGGTAAATCATCAAAAAATAAAATGTATTCATATTGTATTAGCAACAAATCATTTTGTTGCTAATACAAATGTCTACGAATAACACACTAAAACTAGAATATATAGAAAATATCTCTTGTATAATACTATAATGGATCAACCGTTGAATGAAAATAAAAAATAATTCCAAGAATCCACGGCGGAATGTCCCCTAATAAACTCGCAATAAACGAAGCAACGTGCTTTCGCGTTGATTTGAGAATGGAAGTGCTACCGCCAGCTCTTCCAATCCTTGCAAACCAAACAAATGTACGACCATTACGACGTCATCGTTGTCATGGCAACCAACTAGTTGCGCTTATACTTTTGATGACTCGACGGCTCTCGAGCGATACCTCTTCCATAAAGTTCTACACAAATGATAATGAAATTGTCACTGCTATCGGCGCGTACGCGAAAAGAAATAGACATTTTCATATGGGTTCACCTCTGTTCTATTCTTCAATAGTGGAGTTAACGGGCAATGTGCAGGTCTCCCCACCTGTTCTTGTTTTATGAAGCTTTGATTTTAATATTTGAAAATAATTGAATTATTAGTTATTAGAGGGGTAACGGGAAACAAATTATTCCTAAACTATTCTTAAACTATATTATTTTACTGATGAATGAATTAATCGCATTTCTTTAAATTACATTATCTTGAGGAAGTGGCACTTCCCCTACTTCCGCTGAATAGCCGCCACTGTTATACAGGGGTTCTGCAATTCGAAAATTCAATCGGACCGAGAATTTTTATGGGTGAATCGAACTTTTTGTTTTATGCATCAGTTTAATTGCCTAGTTAATTAGAAAAAACAAGTTTGTCAGATTTTTGACATCTGTCATATTTTTCGAGATACACTTGTTTTTTTTTTTTTTATTTTGGCCAATTAATTTATTAAATGACTAGAGATTTTTAAACTACGAGGCAACTCAACATTTGGTTGCCTTGGTTACATTTTTATTGATGTCTTATAATCACTACACCATTTTGTGTAGGAATTTATTACCGCAAAAAAAATATTTTTGTTTTCTGAAACTTTGTGATATTCATACTTTTGCAAAACAACGAATAATTTTCTTCTTCTGGAGTAATAAATTTCTACACAGAATGATTATTTTTTAGTTAAGTGCGTATTGCTGAACTTATTTCATGAAAAAAAGTTCTTATAAACATGGGTCTGGAAATGGGTTGTTTTTTAAATACTGGGTGTTAAATTTTGTTATTAATATCTCCGCCCTGACCTATTACTCAGATATTTTTAGCCTTTTTTGGACACTAATTTAAGACAAGCGATGGCAAATTTTCATAAAATATTTTGTGGAATTTGAAAAAAAAATAAAAACAACTTGCTTATTGCAAGAGCCAGAAACATATAATAAAAAGGTATTTATTTTTTTTTCTCGAAAGCGAGGTCAGCTAGGAACAAAATTTTAGCAGCAAAAAAGTTGTATTTTTAGTTGCTTCATTTAATAAAATTTACAGAAAAAGTTAGTGGCGTACATTTCTCGAATAAATTTAATAATTTTATTCTAGTTATGGCTAAAATAGACTTTTATCACCAAAACTAGACCTGCTAAATTTCAAAAAAGTCCTTTTAAAAATATTTATAAAAAACCGTTTTTTTAACACCCCATGTTTAGATGAACTTTCTTTCATGAAATTACTTTAGGAATGCGCCCTTAAATTTAATAAGTTGAGAGTGAAAGCTGTGTGCATGTACGAAATATACTAAATGAAACACTCTTTGTATTCCATACATAAAATTTTAATCCAAAAGGACCTCTAAATTAGCGTAACAGAGCGTTTTCGGCTGGTGCCATCATCAGTGTTACCTGGAAACTGAGTAAAAGAACCACCCAGTAGTGGAGAACAGTGAATGCTGTCGAATTTTGGGTTAAGAAATTAAAATTTGCAATCGGCATTGCTATGTACATTATGGCATGAATAAAATTGCATTTTGAGTTTTAAATTTGAATTTTGAATTTGTTAAGGTATAAAAGATGTTAATTAAACATTGTAAATTAAGCCTGATGAGTTTTTGTGTGATTTTTTTTATTCAATTTTTAGTTGCTCGTCATTATCGTTTTCACAATTTGCCTAGCGAGCTTTTAGAAAACACGTTACAAATTGGATCGAATAGCATTTTCAAAACATATCTATACTGGGATTTATATTCCATCCACCATGTTGCCTAATAGTCGAAAAGACAATTTCCAGGAAGTCGGCCTTTCTGCCTTCGAGTTTTTTAATTTTGAAAAATATCTAAGCCTTTTTTAAAAGTTTGGAATATTATGGTATTTTTGTCTGACAAAGCGCAACCTTAAGGATTTTTTGAATAGATCCGTTTACTATTTAAGGAATCAAATAAATGATTCATATCTTCCAAAAAATTAGCAGTATGAATTCCATCCGCATGGATTTGCCCGATTTTGACACATGTTTTTACCGCTGCGGCAGTATTTACAGTATTTACAGTATGGGCCAGAACTTGTAAGGCTAATTTAAAGGACATTTTTTCGAAACCATTTGGGTTAATATGTTTCTGAGAAAGCTTTGGAATGGCTCGTGTCGTATTCGAAGACTGATCTATTGCAAACACTCTTTTAATATGATCAAAACTTATAATGTTCTTGAACAAGGTAAAATTATTCTGTAGCAAGTTATACCGGATATTTTTGAATTAATGAGGTACATCAAATAACCCAAAAATGTTGTGTTTCTGATAAAGGAAAAATGGCGTTTCAGCACTTATTCCTAACAAACTAAAAGCTTTTCTATTGTTTGAATCCTGATCACAAACGATTGCCTTTGGAAGAAATACAACAGCATTTAAATTATCGAGGGCGTACAAAGTTGAAGATTTCAATTTTTCGCCTTTTACCGAGGTCTCGAAAACAAAATATGCCAAAGGCAATTTCCATTTGTGATACAGGCCTCGAATAGAAAAAACTTAACCTTGTTTAGCATGTTTCGGAAGACGTTCTAAAGGACCAAGATCCTCGGAACCCTCAATAATTTCTATTTTTTTGGAATATTCCAAATCTTTTTTAATCGACATTTCGGCACAAACCAAAATACATTTCCGCTCTTCACTAGACATGGTAGTATATTCTGTTTGAAGGCGATTTAAGACAGTTTTGTCGATTCCCGTTTTAAAGATGCATTCTCCAATCCAACCTCTTATACTAGAAACACTGGGGAGAATTAAACCTTGCCGCTTTAAAAAGCGGTAAGCTGAGGGAGATTTATAATAAAACGAAACCTTTCCCCCTTCCCCCGCGCCTTTTACCGCGAAACTGTATCCCCACAAAACTTTTCGCTGCCAGTGACAAACAAGCCATTGCGGTAAGGAGCAATGAGGGGACATTGACCTTTTGTCTTTTAATTTTTGTGTTCAATCTGATGTTTTTTGTCTTAATTCTGCAAGCTTAGCGCATTTAATTTGCCTTTTCAAAAAATTTTTTTTTGGCTTAGCAGTGGCATTTATTTTTTGACCTGGTCCTTTAAATCGTTTTGGCGTAGAAGTTTAATTGGCGGAGGAGTTTAATTGATTGCTGTTTTAAAAATCCGTTTCCAAAAAATGCCTTTCGCATACATAATTGCGGTAGATTTCTTCCTTTGGTAAACCAAGTAACTTCTGATTTCCTACAATATAAAGTTATTTATACAGGGTGGTTCCTTAATGACACGCTAATATTTTGGAAGGTGATTCTTGGACCCATTTTAAGAAATAAACTACATATGAACATATGCCCTAAACGTCTTAGCTTTTGAGATATATAGAGGTCAACTTTAAAAAAATAATAATTATTAGACACTTCTGTATTTCTCCTGCGTCGAATTGCTACTAAAAGTCGCAGGAGAAATCCAGAGTTATTTCATCAGTAGCTTGTGGAAGTTGACTTTTCTTAAAATAGAAAATATATATATTTTTGAAATCCTTATTTCTTAAGGAAAAGAATTGATCACTTGATTTTTTTTAGTCCGACACACGGTTTCACCTAAAAAAAATAAAATCTAATTAACTACATTGTGATATTGTCATCATTATTATGACCATGCAAAGAAACGATTATTGCAGCGAACTTAAAAACACCAACTGATCAAATTTGTTTGGAAATGTATGCGGATTTCAAAAATTATTTTTATTTTAAAATAAAGGTGCGTACCATTTTTTTCTTCAAAAATATTCAATGCAAAACTGGTACGGACGTCACTGGAAAAAAAACTGTATGTACAACAGAAAATACATCTTGATGCCTAAAAGACGTGTACTCAATTTCATAAAGATATCTACAATAGTATCGCACTTATTATATAAAAAAAATGTTTTTTTTTTAACTTTACCTCCCTTTGTATCTAAAAGTTAAGTTGTTTAGGGCATACATTCATAAGAAGTTTTTTTCTTAAAATGTGTCCAAGAATCAACCTTTTAAATATTAGCATGTCATTAACGAACACCCTGTATAGTAATGGGCAGTGGCAGCTCGTAGGTATACAGTCCAACTTTGGAATAAATTGAGTAATAGAGAGATATTTTTTTTTCGATAACAAAACTATGCTAGCACATGTCGATAACTATGTGCCGAACTGAAACTTTATTATGTCCTATAAAAGAATAATAAAAAAGGGCTTTCATTTAAAAAATAGTCGATGACGTCATATCTCAAATTTGAGACACCCGTATGAAACGGCCCGAGGTAATATGCCCACTATTATAGGTTTCGATAAAGTTCTTGATTAATCCCAAGTTTTATTCCTTCAGATTATCGTAAAGGTTCATTGAAAGTTTTATTCTTACCACTATTTAAAATCCATTTTTTGCAGAGTTCGTCGTTCTTTAGGGGAATTCGAAATAATTTAATCCCGTGATTTCTTCGATTATTATTGCAGTTAACAAAACAACAGGTGATGCCTGACATGTTGAAAACAATAATAATATCAAAATATTATAGTAAAAAATAGGAGAATAATAATTAATGTCGTATGACTTGTGAGAACTCCGCAAACACTTGATCCTGCCATAAACCTAACTAGTTGCTGCGTTACTGCAATTGCGATTATTTGGAAATTTCGCTACGGTTTTTGCTGGAGGATCGAACAAGCACGTAGGTCTTACCTTAGTTCATATGCATCGCGCCGGACCAGCCGCAGTTTTCCGAGAAACAGTTTTTGATGAATATTCGCAAAATGAAAAGGTGCGTCCAGACCTGTGACAAGACCACGTATCGTGACACCGCCGCGAACCTCGTCGCGTATAGTCTGGACGGTACTCCGTAACCGCAACGCGTGACATCGCCGCGTTTACCGCGTGTCATCACTGCGTTCCATGTCCTGTCGGTCTTTTGGCGTCGCATCAAAGGGATGTTACGCCGCTTGGTTCGCCAAGTCTGGACGGGACCGCGTATCATCAGAATGTTTTGCATATTTACTTGAATTTTAACCAGTGTAGCGGCTATTTTTGTTTCGAATTAGTATTTGCTTTTTTAATAGGTTTGTTCCAACCGACTTGAAAACCGTACGATGGACCGTCATTTCTAGTTGTCAATTTCACTTTTGAAGGCGATAAATATCCTGTCATGTTGACAAACGAATTATACAACTGGAAATTACCGTCCCATGTACGGTTTTCATAGTCAGTTGGAACAGAGCTTATATCAAGATGGAATGTGGACAGGAGACAACGTTAACATTTATAGAATTACGCAATAATTGATCTATAACTATGTACGCTGCTGCTGCAACGTCCATGATGACCGACTATTTTTAATTAAATGGGTGGAACGCTGTGAACGGGACTATGATACGCGACGATGACACGCGGG